>CANNZV010005955.1:0-21992 GCA_947561585.1 Caprella mutica | reverse complement strand
CTCTTTTCTCTGATAGTACATCATCACAGTGACTCTTTTATCTGATAGTACATCATCACAGTGACTCTTTTCTCTGATAGTATATCATCACAGTGACTCTTTTCTCTGATAGTACATCATCACAGTGACTCTTTTCTCTGATAGTACATCATCACATTGACTCTTTTCTCTGATAGTACATCATCACAGTGACTCTTTTCTCTGATAGTACATCATCACAATGACTTTTTTCTCCGATAGTACATCATCACAGTGACTCTTTTCTCTGATAGTACATCATCACAGTGACTCTTTTCTCTAGAGATGCACCGATACCACATTAGTAACCGATACCAGTACCAATTACAGTTATTTTAAAATTCTGGTAACCGATACCGATACCAATTCCGATACCAGTTACTTTT
The DNA here is from genome assembly GCA_947561585.1 of Caprella mutica. NCBI lineage: Eukaryota > Metazoa > Arthropoda > Malacostraca > Amphipoda > Caprellidae > Caprella > Caprella mutica. The sequence continues at coordinate 21,588 of CANNZV010005955.1, read as the reverse complement.
TAAAAGTATAATATTCAAGCCAAAAACACCTAAAATATTAGTTCTAGGTAGGTATCTGTAGTTAAATGTATATACAGATAATTTATAAAGTTTTACATATAATGATGTACCTAGGTATTGACAATATTCATGGGATAGGATTAGGTAGCTACCTAGGTATTTATAAAGATTATTGTCTTGGTGTTTTCAAGTAAACTACCTATACAATAATACATCTTGACTTCATAATAATATAAAAATGCATCGGCAGAAGTGCACTCCACAGGTGCCACTTGCTCTGTGTAATACCTATTAAATTCATTCGTTAGAACATTTTTGTGTTATTGCAATTAGGTACAGTGTACCTAGTTAGGTACACAGTGTACCTATCAAAAAACAGTGTACCTATCGAAGTAGTACAGTGTACCTATCGAAATAGTACATTATACCTATCGAAATAGTACAGTATACCTATCGAAATAGTACAGTGTACCTATCGAAATAGTACAGTGTACCTATCGAAGTAGTGCAGTGTACCTATCGAAGTAGTGCAGTGTACCTATCAAAGTAGTACAGTGTACCTATGAAAGTAGTACAGTGTACCTATCAAAGTAGAAGCTACAGTGTACCTATCAAAGTAGTGCAGTGTACCTATCGAAGTAGTGCAGTGTACCTATCAAAGTAGTGCAGTGTACCTATCGAAGTAGGTAGCACAGTGTACCTATCGAAGTAGGTAGCACAGTTTACCTATCGAAGTAGGTAGCACAGTGTGTAACTATCGAAGTAGGTAGCACAGTGTACCTATCGAAGTAGGTAGCACAGTGTACCCATCGATGTAGGTAGCACAGTGTACCTATCGAAGTAGGTAGCACCGTAGCACAGTGTACCTATCGAAGTAGGTAGCACAGTGTACCCTTCGAAGTAGGTAGCACAGTGTACCTATCGAAGTAGGTAGCACAGTGTACCTTTCGAAGTAGGTAGCACAGTGTACCCTTCGAAGTAGGTAGCACAGTGTACCCTTCGAAGTAGGTAGCACAGTGTACCCTTCGAAGTAGGTAGCACAGTGTACCTATCGAAGTAGGTAGCACAGTGTACCCTTCGAAGTAGGTAGCACAGTGTACCCTTCGAAGTAGGTAGCACAGTGTACCCTTCGAAGTAGGTAGCACAGTTTAGCTATCGATTTAGGTAGCACAGTGTACCCTTCGAAGTAGGTAGCACAGTGTACCCTTCGAAGTAGGTAGCACAGTGTACCCTTCGAAGTAGGTAGCACAGTGTACCCTTCGAAGTAGGTAGCACAGTGTACCCTTCGAAGTAGGTAGCACAGTGTACCCTTCGAAGTAGGTAGCACAGTGTACCCTTCGAAGTAGGTAGCACAGTGTACCCTTCGAAGTAGGTAGCACAGTGTACCCTTCGAAGTATGTAGCACAGTGTACCCTTCGAAGTAAGTAGCACAGTGTACCCTTCGAAGTAGGTAGCACAGTGTACCTATCGAAGTAGGTAGCACAGTGTACCCTTCGAAGTAGGTAGCACAGTGTACCCTTCGAAGTAGGTAGCACAGTGTACCCTTCGAAGTAGGTAGCACAGTGTACCTATCGAAGTAGGTAGCACAGTGTACCCTTCGAAGTAGGTAGCACAGTGTACCCTTCGAAGTAGGTAGCACAGTGTACCCTTCGAAGTAGGTAGCACAGTGTACCTATCGAAGTAGGTAGCACAGTGTACCCTTCGAAGTAGGTAGCACAGTGTACCCTTCGAAGTAGGTAGCACAGTGTACCTATCAAAGTAGGTATCATAATGTAACTATCGAAGTAGGCTGTAGCCTGTAGGTATCATAATGTAACTATCGAAGTAGGTATCATAATGTAACTATCGAAGTAGGTATCATAATGTAACTATCGAAGTAGGCTGTAGGTATCATAATGTAACTATCGAAGTAGGTATCATAATGTAACTATCGAAGTAGGCTGTAGGTATCATAATGTAACTATCGAAGTAGGTATCATAATGTAACTATCGAAGTAGGTATCATAATGTAACTATCGAAGTAGGTATCATAATGTAACTATCGAAGTAGGTATCATAATGTAACTATCGAAGTAGGTATCATAATGTAACTATTGAAGTAGGTATCATAATGTAACTATCGAAGTAGGTATCATATTGAAACTATAGAAGTAGGTATCATATTGAAACTATCGAAGTAGGTATCATAATGAAACTAAAAATGAATAGACTACCTAATTCAGATATGATAGTATTATTTAAATCGTATCTTGATTTCTTCCAATCGTATATCGGATGAACATAGGTATATGCTATTAATGTTCAATTGAAAACTAATACCAATATATACTACCTAACTTGAAAAAGTAATTGGTATCGGTAATATTTGAACTATTTTTTGGGATCCGATACCAATTACCAGATACTCATAAAAATACAGATACTATCAGATACTTTATCCGATACCGAGAGTATCGGTGCATCTCTAATTTTCTCTGATATTACATCATCACAGTGACTCTTTACTCATATGGTACATCATCACAGTGACTCACTGTACACGTCCACACGCTTATAATAAATTCGTCAATGTGTTTGGTAAATATTGGTTGTGATATCTAGGTATCATAAAATAATTATATTCAATGTACTTAAATTGGTCAATATAACTCATAGTCTCTATACATGATTGTATGTCAGAATATATAAATATTCACAGTCACATAAAAGTATACAATGTCTTACAGTCTTAGTTTTCGATTCTACTGTTTGACAAAGTTTTCAATTTTACTGCTTGACAAACAATTTTCCAACATGTTGGACCTCTTCAAACTCTAGTTTTTATCCAGTTGCTGTAAATACAGTTTTGATGAGAAAAAGAATTAATTTTGTAGAGATTTTAGAACTAATCTTTTAAAATCTCTTGACTGAAAGGAAAAATGTACTTTGCAAAATACTTTTTACTTGGAAAGTAACAAGTAATTGTAAAAAGTACTTCTAAGTAATTATTCAAAGTACTTTTTAGAAAGTACTTCAAGTAGTACTTGAAGTACTTACTTGTTACTTAGTACTTTTACTTGGTACTTGGGAAGTACTTTCCCGCCCATCTCTGCTTACACACAATCATATAGGTTGTGAAATACTCTAGCAGCCTAGCTGCAACTACCAGCTAATATGAGGGCAGGAAAAGTCTATCTTCTGTCCACATATATTTCGTTAGTTTTCTGGAAAAGATTCCAGTATAAAAAATAGTGTAGGTTATCATAACTCTATGATAAGGGTGCTAGGACAATTCATCGCCATTTTTCATATTATTAATTACTTTCATATTTCATTTCGCCAAGATTTTTACCATTTCTTCCAAATTATTCGAGTAATAAAATTTAATGATAAAATATGTACAAAACTTGGTATCTACAATACAAATGATTTTTCTTTGCCTTCTTCCATTATTCTGAAATAAATAAATAAATTTCCTATTTCACTTTTCAAAATAAATTATTAAACATTTGAAATAAATTGAAACAATTAATTAATAAAATTAATAAGATTTGGTATCAACAATACGAGTAATTTATACAAACCTAAAAACCTCAGATCGAACAAACTCAAAATTTATTGACGTGATTTGAAGAATTTACAAGATTGGCAAAATATTGTGTTGAAATGGAAATATAAAATTGTCCGCGGCGGATTGTCCACGACAAATTGTCAGGACACGATACATAAGTCTTGGGCTGACATTGACGGTACTAGGAATTTTCGCTGCAAGAAAATTCGCAATGGGAAATTTTGCCGCAACAAAATTCGCTGTAAGAAAATTTGCCGTAAGGAATTTTCGCCGTAAATATTATTTTCAACTCTGGGCTTAAGAACCTCAGACAAATAAAGTAATCACCACATTAATTGCTAGGGTCCTTCTCCAACCCCCGTTAAAAGGATACTGATAAAAAGAGAAAGCAGATTATTTATATATGAATAGTGCCTTTAGTCTGATTTCAGTTTTATTTTAATTTAATTTTAGTAGGGGTTTAACGTCTGCTCCGGAACCAAAGGCCATATCGCTGACGTTAAAATGAAATTAAGTACAAGTGACTGGAAGTAGCAGTCAGAAAGGAAAGTGGCTTCGCGAACAAAGTCACCTATCACCGTCGGTGATAATGCTCATGGATCCTGTCCTGGCAGAAGCCTGCACGTGGTGGCAGGGCGAGATTGGACTAGCGCCAGTCTTCGAAAGACCTCCCAACTCCTTGTCCTCTTCGGAGGACGCGACCAGGGTGTCGCCTCGGGCCAAGCCCACCTACTGGACATGAGGGGCACACATTTTTACACTTCCACACTAGATCCCTCACATCCCCTACACTACATGCAAACTGAGAGGAGGACACCAAGCACACTACACACCACTCCCTCCACACACCTCTACACCACTCTCCCTCCCACTCCCGACAACACTTCTATTCACAAACACATACACACGACATTCACACAACGAGCTCTAGTCTCCTTCCATGTCCCGTCGTTATAGGGTTACCCTATCACGTCTGAGATGTGGCCACCATCCTTCCCTTCCTCACTACACGCACAGGATTGGGAGATCGGACTCTGATCGGTGCGACTTCTGTCAAGCCGATAAGGGCACGATCTCTCACATCCTCACACAATGTCCGTCACTACACCTACACAGGACTACACACAACATACACTCACTGGAGCACCTTTGGACCCATCCTCAGGCAGTTTTTAACTTCCTGAGTGGTGTGGGTTTCCCTTAGGCCCACACATTCCCACACAGTGCCTCAGGTGGCCGAAACCCGGGGCGCCCCTTCGTCCCGGCGAGGATGATTGGTGAGGTTATACAACAACAACAATGCTCATTGATGCAGAAAAGCTACTACGTGAATGCAATCACTTACCATGGAATGTGACGCAAAGGGACACAAGCACCGGTGCCTGAACTCACGGAGGGAAGAGGAAAATGAAGAGGCGATATTAACTGAAAAATACGAAACTACCTAAGACAAAATCTAAGACCTCGTAGTTGAAGAGCATAATCTTAGCGCTATTCTCTAAAACTGCAAGTAGCGTTATAAAAATTGATAAAAATAGTGTAAATGTAAAAAATGCAAATAAATCAATTTTATTTGATGTACAGTGAAACATAATACAAGTTGATCGTGTAAATGCATTTGGTAACAAGTTTGCCAACTGATATCATGTAAACTTTCATGGCATCGTCAAAATTAAGTTTAACAATAAAATAATGAACAAACTAAGAACAATTACTCAAGTTTGGTTGTCCATTCAATTTTGTTTTTTATTTGTATGAAATTGTTATTGTTTGCTATCAAGTGTCTTGTTAAACTATTGTGACTCTCTCAATTCTAACAATTAATGTGGTGATCACTTAATATGTCTGGGGTTCTCAAGTCGAGAGTTAAAAAATTTCTTACGGCGAATTTTCGTTCAGCGAAATTTCCTCACGGCGAATTTTCTTGCGGCAAAATTTCCTACGGCGTATTTTCTTAACGTGAAATTTCCGGTCACGGACATTGACAACAAACGGTGTACAATCTTTTTCTTCGCACTTAAAGTTAGTTACTTTAAGTTTAACCTACTTTTTAAAAGTTATCTTAGCAATAGACGGCAGCGTGTACATTTTAATGATATCACTTCTGATTTTAAACCAATTGTTACCGGTCTTTTTCAGGGTTCTGTTTTAAGTCCCTTGCTTTTTAATATTTTTATATACGATTTAACCATTTTAGCTGAGAATAATAATTTTAATTGCACTCTATTCGCAGATGACGCAGTTTTTTACATTAGGGATTCATCTTTCGAAAATATTTTTAACAGAACACAATCTTTTATTGACAACCTCACAAAGTGGTTAAATTTTAATAAACTTACTCCAAATGTAAATAAAACCAAATTGATGCTTTTTAACGCTAGGGCTCCTAGTGTTTATCCCCAAATACATTTTAATAATAATCCAGTAGAGTTTGTAGATAGTTTTAAATACTTAGGCCTTTTAATAGACAACAAATTAACTTTTAAATCTCATATTATCCAAACCTCTAATAAAATTAGTCAAATTAAAGGAATAGTTTATTCAGCCAAGCCTTATTTTAACAGAGACTCTTTACTTTTAATTTACTACTCCTTGGCTTATTCTGTTTTTACTCAATGTATTATTTTTCATGGAAAAACTTTTAACGTTCACTTACATCCATTGAAAATTTTAATTAACGATATCTTAAGAATAATTTTAAATGTTAAGAGAAATGCGAACAATGTGCCTTTAATGTCCACCAATGAAATGTATTTTAAATTAGGTATTTTAAAACTTGAAGATGTATGTAATTATTTTTTATTGTCATTTTTAAGGAAAGCTTTATATGAAGATCCCATAATTCTAGAAAAGTATTTTAATGATTTCATTCCTGCACATGACCATCAAACCAGAGGATATAGAATAATTTTACCGAGAATTAGATTAGAGCTAGAAAGAAATTTCACTATTTTTAGATCTATCCAAGCTTTTAACAATTTACCTGAATTTTTATGTAACCCTATGTCCAACTACAGTTTAAAAAAAAAATATAGAAAATATTGTCTTAACCGTTATAACCCTAGTCCTGTTTAATATGTTTTTACTTTGTATTTGTTACTTTTAATATTGACTTATGCAGACTTATATTTTTAGGTAGATTTATATTTTTGAATCGGTATTCTATTTTTAGGTAGATTGTATATTTTTAGAAATGTATGATATTTTTAGTTAGATTTTATATTTTCAGATTCTACAAGTCATACTAGACTTTTAAAGAATCAAACTGTTTGTATTTTAAAATTGTATTACTTTTATTTTGTATTTTAACGTGAACAGAATTTCAATAAACAATAAACAATAAACAATACTCTGAGTTAAAGAATATTGTAGTGCATTGATTTTAATTTTTTTTAAATGTATATAAACAAAAATACGTTTTCAAAGTTCTTGGAGTTTACATAAAAATGATGTTTACATTAGTCACATTGATTAAATTAAAACAATAAAAAATTGTTTGTGATGAACTTTGGACTATGTGAGATTAAGTAGAATTTTAACCATAATTTAAAACAATTCAAGTTTAATTTAGAATAAGACAATTTTAATTTAAAATAAATCAAGTTTAATTTAAAATAAATCAAGTTACATTTAAAATGAATCAAGTTATATTTAAAATAGATCAACTTTAATTTAAAATAGTTCAACTTTAATTTAAAATAGTTCAACTTTAATTTAAAATAGTTCAACTTTAATTTAAAATAGTTCAACTTTAATTTAAAACAGTTCAACTTTAATTTAAAATAGTTCAACTTTAATTTAAAATAGTTCAACTTTAATTTAAAATAGTTCAACTTTAATTTAAAATAGTTCAACTTTAATTTAAAACAGTTCAACTTTAATTTAAAATAGTTCAACTTTAATTTAAAATAGTTCAACTTTAATTTAAAATAGTTCAACTTTAATCTAAAATAGTTCAAGTTTAATTTAAAATCAATTCAATGGGCCCTCGATGTCACACATATAAACTCTGCACTAAAATCATTATATTAGTAATGGGAGGGAATAAGATTATGAGAGTATACCATAATCGTTCATTGCTACCTTAATCTTTTTCATTGCCCACCATAATCTTTCATTGCCACCTTAATCTTTTTCATTGCCCACCATAATCTTTCATTGCCACCTTAATCTTTTTTATTGCCCACCATAATCTTTCATTGCAACCTTAATCTTTCATTGTCCACCCTAATCTTTCATTGCCCACCATAATATTTCATAACCCACCCAAATCTTTCGTTGCCCACCGTAATATTTCATTGCCCACCATAATCTTTCATTGCCTACCATAATCTTTCATTGCCCACTATAAACTTTCATTGCCCACCATAATCTTTCATTGCCCACCGTAATCTTTCATTGCCCACCGTAATCTTTCATTGCCCACCGTAATCTTTCATTGGCCACCATAATCTTTCATTGCCCACCATAATCGTTCAATGCCCACCGTAATCTTTCATTGCCCACCATAATCTTTCATTACCCACCCTAATCTTTCGTTGCCCACCCTAATCTTTCGTTGCCCACCATAATCTTTCATTGCCCACCATAATCTTTCATTGCCCACCCTAATCTTTCGTTGCCCACCATAATCTTTCATTGCCCACCCTAATCTTTCGTTGCCCACCATAATCTTTCATTGCCCACCCTAATCTTTCGTTGCCCACCATAATCTTTCATTGCCCACCATAATCTTTCATTGCCCACCATAATCTTTCATTGCCCACCATAATCTTTCATTGCCCACCATAATCTTTCATTGCCCACCATAATCTTTCATTGTCCACCATAATCTTTCATTACCCACCATAATCTTTCATTACCCACCATAATCTTTCATTGCCCACCATAATCTTCCATTGCTCACTTCTCTCATATCAATCTTCTCATCTAAATTCCCTCATCTCACAAAATTCTCACTTCTTTCATTTCTCTCATTTCACTCACTTCTCTCATTTCATTTCTCTCATCTCATCTAACTAAATTCTCACTTCTCTCATCTCACTACTCTCATGATCTCATTCCTTCCCATTACTAATATAATGATATTAGTGCAGAGCTTCCTATGTGTGATATCGAGGGCACATAGAATTTAAATTTAAATTAAACTTCATTTTTTTAAAATTAAAGTTGAACTATTTAAAATTAAAGTTGAACTACTTTAAATTAAAGTTGAACTATTTTATTAAATATAACTTGATTTATTTTAAATATAACTTGGTTTTTTTAAATTTAACTTGACTTATTTTAAATTAAACTTGACTAATTTTAAATTAAACTTGAATTGTTTTAAATTAATGTTAAAAAGCTGTTTCATTCTTTGTTTCTGTTCTATTTTTTTATCTTATCAGTGGGATTTATTATCTTAAGAAATTAGACTGTACCTACGTTTAATTATAATTGGGATAAAATAGATCAACTTATCTGAACTGATGATATAACAAAGAATTCATTTACATTATATTTGACTATTTCGTATAGGATAAAATATATAGATATCGTTCACTAATGTTATTTGTATAGTAATAATTTGTAGGAAATAATGTTAGTTATTAACTTTAATAGGGAATAGCAATTTTGAATAATGAATATCACTATAAATGTTTCAGATAAATTTCTATTACCGAAAGTTTCTCCTTGGTGGCTTGTTGCTTGCAAATAATTCCATATTGCATACACTATTACACATGGCTGCAACATGAGTATATATGTCACGCGCGTTTGAGTGATTTGCCATATCGACCGATTTCGTTGCGCAACCTATTGATCAATAGTTTGCGCAGCCATCGATCGATTGCTGCGCGTTCGAATGATATAATTTTTTCAGCTTGTGCATCAAATTGACATATTTTATCGCGCATATCAATCGATAGCGCAACCATCGATCGATTTCTGCGCGTTCGAATGAAACGGATTTTCTTAGTTTATGCATTTAATCAATTGTTTTGTTTTTAATGGAAAAATACTTTTAAATACTTTTTTTATATTTAATAAGGCAACCATCAGTCAATTGTTGAGCGTTTGAATGATATGGATTTTGTTAGTTTCTCTATTAAATGTAACAATTAGAAGCATAAACGACAATATCCATATCATACAAACGCGCAACAATTGACTGATGGTTGCTCTATTAAATGTAAAAAAGTATTTAAAAGTATTTTTCCATTAAAAACAAAACAATAAATTAAATGCATAAACTAAGAAAATCCGTATAATTCGAACGCGCAGAAATCGATCGATGGTTGCGCTATCGATTAATATCCGCGATAAAATATGTCAATTTGATGCACAAGCTAAATAAAATGATATCATTCGAACGCGCAGCAATCGATCGATGGTTGCACTATCGATCGATGGCTGTTAAAACAAATATGACATAGTGTGTTGAAGTAACTTACAAAGATTGTCAATTCAATGTATCTGGTGTATGAATTAACTTATTATGAAAGTTGACGCTACTTTTTTTAAAGTATAGGTGCAAGTTAAATCAACTATGACATAGTTGTTATAGTAACCCACAAAGACTGTTAATCCAAAAAGTTTACGAATTAACTTACTATGAGAGTTGGCGCTACTTTTTTGTAAGTTTAGGTGTGAGTTAAAACAACTATGACATATAGTGTGTTAAAGTAACTCACAAAGACTGTTAATCCTATGTATCTGGTGTATAAATTAACTTACTATGAGAGTTGGTGCTAATTTTTCAAGTTTAGGTTTAAATCAAATGAGTATGTGGCAGCTTATGCTTTCCTCAAAGCCAATTAATTGGTTGACACTTTACAGTTCAAATCTTGTTTTAAGTGTGTTACTTGTCGAATGTGAACGCTCCTCAATACCATTTTAGTTCAAGTGCAAACAATAGCGTTATATCATGGCCGTCTATAGTTTATCAGGCCAGCTCATCATGGCGTTTATAGTTCAATCAGCTGTTCAATGTGGTCCTATGATATCTAATTACTGTCGCTAAAATTAATGGATAAAGATGGCGCGCAACATATTTTCTTCGGTTTTTATGCCATTGCACTCTTCATGATGGTTTTTTCCCTTGTGCTTTTCATGATGTAAATTAAGGAATGTTCCGGATTATTTGCAATCAAAATTATGTGAATTTATTCATTATAATATATATAAAAGTGGTTTTTAACTGAACGAATTGCCCAGCACCGGAGGCAAATCAGAGACTCGGAAGTTATTATCATAAGATAATGATCCTTGTTAGGATTTAAACATTTCTTCTGGTGTTGTTTTGTTAACTAAGTTCTCTAGTTAGTTTGTTAATTAGGACTTATATGCCTAATTGAGTGATAATTTTTGTAGCCTTCAGCACTGCCTAGGCAGCTAGGCTATAGATTCCAATTTGGAATATTTTCAAAGTCTGTCTATCTTGACATAAATCTGAGCCTAACTTTAGGAATTTTAGATCTCTGAGGGAGATCTTGATTTAATTCCTATGTTACCATTAAATTAGCTGAGGGTGACATTGATTTAATTCCTATGTTACCATTAAATTAGCTGAGGGTGACATTGAATTAATTAATTAATCAGACTGCAGAATATGGAACATTTTCCAAGACTCTGCCACAAATCTGAGCTCAACTTTAGAAATTGTATATCTCTGTGGAAGATCTTGAATTAATTCCTATGTAACCATTAATTTAGATGAGGGAGATTTTGAATTAATTCCTATGTAAGCATTAATTTCTGAATCTGCTAGTTACTGTGAGTGTGAGACTTGTGAGTCAGTGGTCACTGAGTCAGAGAGTAACTGTCTCTCAAATTAAAATCTCTGACTCTGCAGGAGGGGGAGAAGAGACTCATTATGCAGAGTGGTGGCATGATACCATCCAGTCTGCAGAATATGGAACAAATCTGAGCCAAATTTTAGAAAATTAAGATCTCTGGGAATGATCTAACTGATTACTGATCTTGAATTAATTTCTATTCTATGGTACCATTAATTTAGCATTTTAGCTGAGGATGATTTCGAATTAATTCCTATGTTACCAAGGGGGAGATTTTGTATTAATTCCTATGTTACAATTAATTTAGCTGAGGGAGATTTTGAATCTGCTGCTTAGAGTAACTCTCTCTCAAATTATAATCTCTGAGAGTCCACTCTGGAAAGAGTGGTCTTTTCTGATGGATTAATTATTCTGTTGGAGTTTAGCAAACCTTAATATACAATAATAAATTAATGGGAACTGTATAATCTGCAGCAATTAGCCTCTAATATTCATCTGGCTAAGTGGCCACTAAGGGAGATTCTCTGCTTCTTAATCTCCCTTCAGTCACCTGGACCTTTTGGATGGTGACCAGTCCTTTTGCCCAAAATTTTTTTTTGCTGCACGATTCTTTCATGCCTCATGGAATCATGTTATGTCACTTGTGCCCAAAAAAATTGAAATGCTATAAATTATAAATATAATGAGATATAGCAAATGTAAGTCCAGGTCCCCCACCCAAGTTTGTAAGTGACAAGATTTATACTCTACTGTTTTTTACTATAAAATGAATATACCTTATTTTGCTAAATAATTGTCATATTGCCAAATAATTGTCATATTGCCAGCAAAAGTGTTACGGCGAAAAGGACTTAGAACTACTTTGGACCTACCTAATTGTTGGTTGATTTATTTATAACATCCCTATTTTGAACCAATAATAATAAGAGAAACTATTTGCTGTGTGGTAGAAAATAATCTGAAATCTAAATATAACTGATTGAGAGAAAGTAGTAATTAAATCAAATAAATTACACTATTGTGTAGCTATAATAACTTTAATTCGGATTTGCATACTTGATGCTATAAAAAATGGAGTTCTAGATTCTGTTGGCAATATAATCTGGATGATTCAATCCCCATTAATTCACTAGTATTGGTGTCTGAACTTAATCCTTATTTTCATTTTTGCAGATTTGTGATCTCATAACTAGTTTAATATATTTACATGTTCTTCATATATCTAGTTACCTAACTACTGATAAGCAAAATATTGTCTACAGACTAAAGTGAGGTTGTATAGCAGCTGTTGATTCAACTTTTAAAGGTAATTAATCATTTACTTTTTGAATGTCAATTATGTCCACTGCCTATCTAACTACAAAATACTAATATTTAGTTTTTTACTGAATCTTATCACAATAATGATATAATAGTTGAAGAATGTGTTTTAGAATAATCTTCATATGATTAGGTACTTAAAATTAGTTTGTAAAATTTGTAATTACTTTTTTTCCAATTAGAACTAGCTGTAGCTAATAAATTTACAAAAAAATTGTATATATGTGCAATTCTCAACTAATTAAATTAAACACAAACATTGACAGTGTTTGATTATATCATTTGAAAATCACATAAATACCACAGAAGTGAAACTTTATTCTATCTAGAATAAAAGAAACCTTTTTCATTCAGTCTTTCAATTTATTTTATTTTGGGATTGGTACTTATAGTTTTTATTGCATTAACATATGATTTTTTCAACTTAGTAAAAATGATGCATGTATCTATGCTTTTCAAAAAAAACAATATCACTATATAATAATAACCAATAATTTCTAATATTTTGTCAAAAGCTTCAATTGAATTACATCGAATATATTCATTTTATATTTTCTTTGTAATTTAATACAGTCGGAGCAAAACATTCTCATTAACATTGAAAGATTTTTTTTCTAAATTTATCTCTATTTTCAACATTTCAGAAGATGGGAGGCAATAAATGCTGTGTTCCTGGCTGTAACTGCTATTACAATCTGCAGGATGAATACACTTCTGTTTCCAAATGATTTAGACAGAAAGAATATTGAGGATAAATGATGTTCATAATACTGTTCTTTTGTTTGTATTGAAGTTGTAGAAATAAATATTAGTTAACTTCAACAGAAACAAATGCCTGACTGAAGGTATATGTAACTATTGTTACCAGAAACTTTGTAAAATTAAAAGTAGCTATTGTATACAAAACTGCTTGCAAAGTGTTATTTTTTATTATCCCACCAGAATGTGCGTTGAAAATTAATGAAAACAATGAGAATTTCAATCTTAATAAATCCACAATAATAATTGAAAAAAATATATATTTGAAACTTTTCCAAGTGGTATAACTAAAGAGATAATTTTTTTTAATTTTCGAATTTATAGGCTTTTAGACAAAAAAAAAACAGTTTGATAACTATATTTTATTAAAATAACTGATCAGCATGTATAATATGCCCATGAAGGGTTTCAAAATAATGATTAAAATCTTGTTGAATCAAACTTCACTAAGGAACTGAAAATATTTCATAGGTCTAAACTCTAAAGTATAAACAGTAAGCAACTATATTTTAAACTAAATAAAGCTGTTTGAAGATGACATACCAATTTTAAATGATTAATAGAATATGTTGATATCTTATCTGAAGGGATGTGGAACCTTTTCCAGAAGTTTTTTTTTCATTATTTAACACTAAAAATAGTACAATTGAGAGGTTTTTTTGAATGATTGGAAGTCCTTTCAGAATTCAGACTAATTTGCAATGTAGCTCTAAAAAATAAGATTTAGCCAACATCTCTTCTACAAGAGTAGCCATATCAATAATGTATCTTGTAGAATTTGACTAGCATTATGAAAACCATTTCATAAAAATTCAACCTTCAAGTGACTGCAATATATGGGAGAAGGATATGACCAAGATATTTCAGTAAAAGTAGGTGTTGTGCCAGGCCATGAGTGGGGTCGATGCTTACTATGAATCATTTTTGAAAACATTAATCTGGAAAAGAGAACAATATTTATAAATTTATTCTATTAGCTATAGATACATGAACTAGCCCAAGAAATGAATTACTATCCTTATGAAGTTGATTATGAAGATATGAAAATAACCATGATATTGATTTCATTAAGGTATGAGAAATATTTAATCTATATATATATATATTAAGCAGCATTGGTTAAAAGATAGATGGCATTGATTAGTAATTATTTTGATAGCAGTGCGTTCTATATTCCTAAAGTAGTGTTTAGTTTGATCATTTGAGGTTCTTAGAATAACATTTTCGACTTAGGCATGAATTTCCACATGAAAACAAAATATGACCAGCTAACAAAGAAAATTGAAATTGAAAAATTATACAGAAGAATTAACGACCTGAAAAGAAATAGTAAAATCAGCATTAACGATGAAGAGAACTTACAATGTGAATTGAAACGATTTGGCTTAAGAACCACTAAAGACTTTAGCAGAGACCTGCTCACACGCCAGCAATATGAATTAATAAAAACATTCAGAAATAATGACAACATTGTCATACGCAAAGCCGATAAAACAAACATGTTTGTTATCATGGACAAACAGAAATACAACAGCAAAATAAATGAAATACTGCTAAACACAGATAAATTCAAAAAACTCGAGCGAGACACTACTCCTCAACTTAAAAAGAAGTTACGTGCACTCGTCGATACCATCCACTCTGCTTCTAATGCCCCGAGATTCCCTAACCTCATAGGCAACTTCCAACCAGGATATATTTATGGAAACGCAAAAATCCATAAGAATGAAGAAGACCCCCCATTAAGACCGATTATATCTCAAATAGGAACCCCAACTTATGAGATAGCGAAGAAACTAGTTGAACTAATAACGCCATATATGCCAGCTAAAC
Organism: Caprella mutica; assembly: GCA_947561585.1. Classification (NCBI taxonomy): domain Eukaryota; kingdom Metazoa; phylum Arthropoda; class Malacostraca; order Amphipoda; family Caprellidae; genus Caprella; species Caprella mutica. The sequence goes on along the minus strand of CANNZV010005955.1, from coordinate 6,345 downwards.
ATCTAATAAAATCAACAAGTGAATTCATCGACATAGTGCAAAACACCACCGTCGATGGACACTTATCATCACTTGACGTCGAAAATTTATTTACGAACGTCCCTGTGCAAGAAACTATCAAAATAATACTTGATGAAATTTACAGTGACAACAACCAACCTGCAATGCAAATACCAAAAGAACTACTCAAAAGCTTACTAATTGTCTGCACTACAGAAACCCCATTTAGATCTCCCGATGACAACATCTATATCCAAACCGACGGCGTATCTATGGGCTCACCACTTGGCCCATTGTTCGCGAACTTCTATATGTGCCACATAGAGAATCATATATTGCCAACTTTATCAAACCCACCAATCATCTATACAAGATATGTAGACGATATATTTCTTGCAATTAAAAATATAAATACTTTAGAAGAAATCAAGAGTAAATTTGAAGTTAACTCAGTCCTAAGCTTCACTTACGAGATAGAAAAAAAGAAATCTATTGCTTTCCTAGACGTAAATGTACAACGCAACCAACAATCAGTCATCACAGGAGTCTACACTAAACCGACAAACTCAGGAGAATGTTTAAACTACAATAGCTTTGCTCCACAACAATATAAAACCGGAGTAATCAGAACATTTCTAAACCGAGCAAATAAAATTTGTAATAACCCAAATTCTCTCAATGCAGAAATCAATAGAATAAAGCAACTATTGACTAATAATAATTTCCCCATGAAAATAATAGATAAAGAAATATCCGAATTCATGAACAGAAATCAACCTATTGTCGATGGAACATCCACAACTAATAACATAATACCTCTATTTTTCTGAAACCAAATGTCCTCACAGTATAAGCAAGAAGAAGGGAACATCCGTAAAATAATTCAAGACCACATCTCCCCAACTGAAAATGATACATCAATAAAACTCCAAATATTTTATAAAAATAGAAAATTGAGAAACCTATTTATTAAAAACAATCCACACCAACCAACCAAAGGGAACACATCTCATGTAGTCTACAAGTACTCTTGCCCGATGGAGGAGTGTCAGCCCTCCATAACGTACGTAGGCTATACAGAGTGTACCCTAACAGACCGTCTGAGAAACCACACCCAACATGGATCCATATTATCACATAATCAAGAAAAACATAACATCAGACTGAAGACCCAAGAACTAGTAGAAAATACCGATATACTACGTAAATTCCCCATGAAAGAAGACCTAATTATAGCCGAGGCCCTAATCATCAAAGAGCAGAAACCCACACTCAATGCGCAGAAGGAGGGTGAAGCCAGAGTTCTTCTGATTTTTTTTTTTTTTTTTTTTTTTTTTTTTAATTTAGATAATTTTACTAATCAATTACCTCACATCATTGGCATAGTATATGTATAGTATAACAATAATATTATTGGTTGTAATTTTCTTAGGCATCATGGTTACAATTAAAATGGTATTAATAATTCCGTAGCAAATCTCTTTAAATCTGTATTTTACCAAACTGAGTAATTTTATAGTCCCTGACCAACCGGCTTCTTGTGTTACCTACTAGTACCTTTGTTTCTAACTTTCTAGCCCCGCCCACAATAATCTGTAAAAAAACTATATAAGCCACCCTAATCACCAATATAGTTTAGTTTTCACTTGGTCCAATATGTATAGGTATGTTAGATGTGCTGTGTTTGTGCTTTGAGTCTGCTATTTATTTTAATTGTGGAAAACATTATCTTGTGTTAACATTTTATATTTTAATAAAATTATTTTCATCTATGCAGACCTAAAGAAGCCTGAGGATGCCAATTGTGTTATGGCGAAATATCGCGAAATTACCTTCAATAAAAGATGTCTAAAACAGAAGAATTATTCGTATTTTGGTTATCCAAAGTTATTCTAAGAACCTCAAATGATCAAACTAAACACTACTTTAGGAATATAGAACGCACTGCTATCAAAATAATTACTAATCAATGCCATCTATCTTTTAACCAATGCTGCTTAACAAATAAACTGCTGCCCAGTTACACCAATATATATATATATAAATGATTTCTGGTCGTCTTTACCTTCGTAGGCTTCGTTCCTTGGAAGGCAGCAGCAAATTTATTTCACTTGATATGTTTGAGGACCTTAATTTAGCAGAAGTTCTGAAAAACATAATAAATTTTTGTATAAATAACTTAACATTCAAATAAAATGAATAAGGATTAATACATAATTATTTTTGAATCATTTAATAATGAAGTTTTAGGAATGAAAAGGATAATACATATTGTGGCTAAGTCATGATGGTTTTATTATAAACAACTCACAGAGATAGTAGATGAGTTTGAGCATAGGTTTTCAAGATTAGATGTAATACATTACTTGCAGTACCTTTAGGCTTTAACTACATGATTTTTTACATAGATTTCTGAAAAGAACGGTTAATAGAATACATAATGAACTTCACTGAGTTATACATTCAGCAAATTACCAGCACAAACAATTTCAAATGTTTTTCTATTCACTCTATTATTATCTGAGATGAATTATATAACTTATAGTTAAGCACAGAGAGATTCTCTAGTTAAATTTTTCATAGGATATAGAGTAGAGCTACTAGCTATATCTTTATTTGAATTTGATGACTTGATGGTTCCATATGAATTTCATCAATCAATAGGTAAAATAACATCTCATTATTATTCAGCACATCTATTTTCTTTTGTAAGTAATTTCTGTTAGATTGTTTTTCATTCCTATTTTTAAAATGTCTCTATTAAATTATAATTTTTTAATGTAATATGGGCAAGGCATCTTTTATAAATGTGAATCTCTAATTAGTATTAGTTTATAAAGGAGGACCTCCTGATTTTACTTACATAAATAGTTACCTATACTATATAGGCTATACCATATACAGTATACTGAAAATAGTAATTAGGTACCTACCTACCCACTCCTGTCTCCTGAGTCTTGATTTGAATAGAAAGTAAAAAATGATAACTGATACCTCTGTTGACTGTTATTATATATATTTGGTTATTAATGATAAACAGATAATATTAGGTAAGATTCTGCAACCTTTTGAAGAGAAATTGTCTTTAAAAAATTAAAATCTTGGGAGACATATTAGTCATACTTTGAAGCCTGGCACTTGGCAGTAGGCTAGTCACAATAGTAGTGGGGAAACTGGGAAGTGGACCCAGAATTTTATATTTGTTATCAAAATCTCTTTCTGACAGTCTTATCATATTATTTAAAACATTAATTATATAGGTACTTATTTAATATCTATGAAGAAAATATATTTGATCTGTTCTGTTTTTAATTTTGGAAGATGTTTCTAGCCTAGCTGACTAGGGACTTAGGTATATGAATGGTTCAATCCGTTCTATTTTAAATTCATTAATTTTAACATTTTCAGATAAAAAGAATCGAAAAAAAAATTCAGTCCTATCAATCATGCCTTTGGCAATATTTTCATTCCCTATTAGAACTATCGTCAGACCACTCTAAATTGGTTTAAACTGTAAAATAATGCGAGGACAACCTCCATTTTTTATTGAATCGCCATCAAGCTCTTGTGTATATATACGATTTTTAAATGGATTAAATACGATCAGATCAGTTAAAATAGCACTACTATATTAATTGACCAATTACAAATCCATTGGTATAGTTTATTTTATCATTACATAACTATAAGTTGCTTAAATAGGCAAATTATAAAAAATAGACACAGACTGAGTTCGCGGTTTGTTTTGATTTTTTAGGACCACTTTGAACAGCTGTTATTTTCGGGAATCTGGCCTGATCAACTATAGACGGCCATGGTTATATGCACTAAATAGTATTATGACTGCCGATCGACTATTAATTATTAATCAATTCCATTAATAAATTGATAAATGTCTGCCTAAATATTCTAAAATTTTGGGGATTGATAGGCTGGCGGCTAGGTAGTTATTTGAAGAGCTGATTATCAGTATATAACTTTTCATAATAATAAATTTTGATTACTGCCTTCCAGTTTGTAAACTGATATCCAAACAAATTTTCCTAGATTATTATATGTTAACTTATTTACCTAGCTGTTTTTTTCAGTGCCAATACATTCTACATAGGCTAGGTAGTTACTGCGCTGTCCTCAGATGGGGTACGGTCAAGAGCCCCCCCCCCTCCTCGGTCAAGAGCCCCCCAAGTCATGAGCCCCCCCCCGGTCATGAGTCCCCCTAGGTCATAAGCCCCCCCGGTCACGAGCCCCCCCCCCACTCCCTGTTTTTTTCATCCTTATTTACCTAGTTCAACAAATGAAGAACTACTTAGATAGAAATAACTGAGAGTTGCTAATGTTGTTTGATGTAGTTTGTTGTATCCGCTAGTTTGTTGTACTGCACACTTCATGATTGTTTAATGACCTGGCAGGGGGTTTCGGGGGGCGGCACGCCCCCCGATATACATATACTTTATGTCTAATTAGTAATGAACTACAAAAATGTCAATAAGGATTAAATAATACAGGTAAATAAGGATTTAAAAACAGGGGGGCTCGTGACCGGGGGGGCTCTTGACCGGGGGGGCTCTTGACCGGGGGGGCTTATGACCTACACCCCCTCAGATAGGGTAAGTTCCAAATTATCATGCGATTTCAAATTTTCGTTCACGTATGAAATGCAGTATATAGCTACTTAATAGCTAATTAAAAAAAAAAGTTGATTAATTATTTTATATAGTTTTTCTTAGACGACCGAAAATATGAAACCGTCCGATATTTCGGAACTTATCCTAGTATCTAAGTAAAGTGGTCTGATAATTGATATATTTTAAAACTAGTTAGTCTACTTATAGGTAGGGTTACACAGGGAAATTCGGTTCTTTAATTTCTGAGTGTGGCCCTATTAAGAGTCTCAAAATCGTTCTGAAATTAGTTTAGCTATATATTGAATTGCTGAATATCATAATTAGTTCATTTTATGATAGGTACTATTTATTTCACGAGTGCCTTGAAGCCATGATAGTTATTAATGTTTCTGAGATAAGAGACCGCAGTTAGTAAAAGTGCCCAAATTTACCTACTTGACCCTAGTTTTCTATGACCGGGAGAATTCCATCCAGGGAGGCAGTTGGAGGAGAACACCGTCCAGGGATTTGGCAGGGAGAACTCCAACCAGAGGTGAGCCTTTTGATATATTATACTTTTTTGGAATTTAATTAAAGTCTAAATTAAGAATGTATAATGAACAAAATTATGAGGATTAGCAAGGAAAATCCATTGCATTCATTAGAGCTAAATTTATACTGCATCTGAAGATTTATAATTAGTTTAACATTTAATATAAATGATTTACCTATATGAAACAATTCTCAGTTAATAATTCTCTTCATTTCCTTATTAATATGGTTTTCTATATTTTCTGAATCTACTCTCAGATCTTTATGAAGAATTGATGGGTAGATCAACGTCATCAACCATCGGAGTCACAGAACATTGAATAAGAAGAAGCTCAGATCGAACGTGTACACATGGTGTACACTGTCGTAAAATTTCAACCAATCACGTCCATTGATCGCTGACGTCACTATAAACACTCTCTCGAAGACAGTTTGAGCGTGCATTCTACCTCAGCTCATTATCTTTGCTGGGAGTCATATCTTCCTACCAAATTATGTACACGATTATCTATATTCTATAGCCCAGCTACTAAGCAATAATAAACTAATCTTCTTTGCAACAAACACAAATTGACACCATTTCAGTTGTAATACGCATTCAAAATACGGACTCAAACAGAACTGGTGAAACGAAGCCTCTGATTGGCTGAATGGCTCTAGTTTAAGTGACGTCACTGTAAACGGCACTCAAGAGTAATATAATGGGATCTACACTTCTCCTTCTATTCAATGTTCTGTGATCGGAGTCCTCTTCAATTCCTTTGAATGATTCAGGAACAATTATGCTAGGTCAAAGTAAGTATTTGAAAATGTTAGATGATTTTTAAATATGTATTTGCAATATGGTTAACTCTTACTTTTTAATATGCTTTTAGGGATTCCAGACATGAAAAGAATATCGAAGCTGTCGCTATCTCATCACAAAAGGAAAAAGAGTAGGTATGTTATTGATAATGTACAGGGTGGGGCGTAAGTTTGGAAGCAATTTTTCAAACATTAAAGGTCCTCTCCAGGCTCCGGGGAAAAAATGAGTTTATTACATAATATTTTAGAACTAAGGTTTGCGATCATTATCCCGCAAACCGCATACAAATCGGTTCAGTATATATTTTATTATTTGCTTTTAAAGTTTTCTAGTACTCTGTGAGCAACAATCGAGCGAATCTCCAACCTAACGCTGAGAAAGAAG
>CANNZV010005954.1:0-21993 GCA_947561585.1 Caprella mutica | reverse complement strand
ATCAGACATTCAGCCCGACACCGTACACGGTGATACGCAATCGCAAAGTGCACCCGTATTTGGCCTAGCGTACTTATTAGGGATTAAGTTGATGCCGAGAATCCGTAATTGGAAAGATTTGAAGCTGTACCGGCCTGATTCCACTAGCCGTTACCAACACATCGATCAGCTATTTGACAATACCATCGATTGGCAGTTAATCGAAACGCATTTGCCCGATCTACTGAGAGTGGTACTGTCAATCAAGGCAGGGCGCATTACACCATCAACACTGTTGCGCAAGCTCGGCACCTATAGCCGGAAGAATAAGCTGTATCAGGCAATGCGGGAACTGGGGAGAGTAGCTCGCACGGAATTTTTACTGCGCTATTTGAGTGATGCCGAATTACGCGGCACGATTCAGGCAGCAACCAATAAAAGTGAGGCATTCAATAACTTTACCCAATGGTTGGCCTTTGGTGATGATGTCATGTCGGAGAATAATCGGGATCGGCAGCGTAAGTTGATCAAATACAACCATCTGGTTGCCAACTGTGTGATCTTTCATAACGTACAATCACTGACACAGGTTTTGCTGAAAGCGCAGCAGGCTGGAATACCGATAGAATCAGAGTGTTTGGCGCGATTAAGTCCGTATCTAACTGAGCATATCAATCGGTTTGGTGACTACTGGGTCAATCTGAATCGGGAGATTAGAGAGTTATGTTATGAGTTGAAATTGGTGACTTGAGTGTGAAATGGCCCATTTTCTCACGAATCGTTGCCATACCCGACCTAGGGACATCGTTACCTTCATCTCTTCCAAATACAAGTTGTGACCTCTCTGCTAGTGAGATAGATAGTTCAACTAACTATGTAGGGATTATAAATTTAAATACTCTTGAATCATGCATTTATTCTTATGACGTCGATACATCGAGTGCTGATGTTAGATTCAATGGTGCGGTAGCTAATACAGCTCCGACAGCTAATGCAGGTGCTGATCAAACGAATGTTGTCAGTGCGACCAATGTGGCACTGGATGGTTCCGCCTCAGCTGCTAATGACAGCTGGCAAGTACTTACTTACCAATGGACACAAACCGGTGGAACTAATGCCACTTTAACCGGTGCTACCACAGCTCAGCCAACCTTTACGGCTCCAACGTTAGCGATAGGTGCAGCAGATGTAACCCTGACGTTCTCACTGGTGGTGAATGATGGAATTGCAAACTCCACAGCCGATACTGTAACAATTATAGTGAAGGCCCCTGTCGCTGATTCTGAAAGTATTTCAATATCAGCAGGAAACAACGGGCAGATTGGAAATGGTGATATGAATCCGGGTGCGGGAGATGGCACTAACTTTGGCAATGTAGAAGTTGATGCTGATGGTTCCGACAACCTCTTTAGGATTACCAATAATAGTGGTGACGAAGTAATAGTCCAAAGTGTTGAAATTGAAGAAATTGAAGAAATAGACATTGGCTCTTTGTGGGAGCGGGTGCAGAAATTTAGTTGGTTGAATCTATTGGGTATTAGTGATGCACTGGCAGTAGGAGCAAGTGACTTCACTGTTGTAACAGCTACCCCTTTCACCATTAGCAATGGTAGTTCTGAAACCTTTACTATTAATTTCACACCTACTGCAACAGGACTACGCGACGGTGTGGTTATAGTGACATTCAGTGATGGCTCTGTCTTTACTTTCGCAATTAGCGGTAATGGCACTGTAGCCACCAGCTCTGCACAGAATATTCCCGTATTCGGTCCATTTGGTTTGCTAGTCGTTTTGTTGGGGTTGCTTTGGTTTGGTAATCGCTACCAGAAGCATTAATAATAGATTCTTCCAAACTAACACTGGGCAGAATATCTATTTTGACCAGTGTTAAACTCCTGAAAGAATTCAAGCATCCAATATCTACACTTCAGTTGTAATGTATAAATTGGAGTAGCCCCCCTACTCTCCCCACATAGGACAGAACAGCCAGTCTGTCCTATGTCAAAACACCAAACATCTACCCCAACACCTCAAAACAAAGGGACGGTTTCACTGCGCAATAGTGTTCAATGTTCAGTAAGCGTCTCGCAAACCGCATCTAACAAACTTTACAGCATCCTTGCACACTGATGATGTTCTCTTAGGAATTTATCATGTCAGCTCCCTACCTTACCGAAAAACAGCAGCATTGGCTCAAGCACCTTACTGATTATGAATCATTTACCGGCACGCTAAAGGAATATGCAGCAGAACATCACCTAAAGCTTTCTGATTTGTACGGCTGGCGTAAAACCTTGCGTGACAAAGGTGTCATAGGGCCTGCACCAAAACCAGTCGTCAATACGGCGGCACCCTCGTTTTCCCGGATACAGCTTCCGACACCTCGCGCCGAGCAATCTATTCAGCTTAGAACAGCAAAGGCTACTGTGATGTTGTCTCATCTGCCTGATCCACAATGGCTTGCCAGCGTAATGATTGCATTGGAATCACAACCATGATGCGGCCCAGTGACGCTTTGCCCGAAGTCTACTTATGCACAGAACCCGTCGACTTCCGTAAAGCCATCGGCGGACTCTCCCTTATCGTTGAGCAAGAACTTGCGTTGAATCCCTTCGAACCCGCACTCTTTGTTTTCATTAATCGACGGCGCGATAAAATTAAAATCCTGTACTGGGAAAAGAATGGGTTTTGTCTGTGGTACAAACGGCTGGAAAAACAACGGTTCAAATGGTTGCCACATGCTCACACGGCGACACTTACCTTGACGGGGGAGCAATTAAACCGCTTATTGGATGGCTTCGATTTGTGGCGTAATAAACCGCATGAAACGCTCTACTTTGAGTCCACTGGCTGACTGTTTTTGGTATAATCCATGGCATGACACTCAAACCCGAATCACTGCCCAATGATATTGAATCGCTTAAGCAATTAGTACTTAAACAGCAAGGCAAAATCAGCCTGTTGGAAGATACATTACGCTTAGAACGGCATCGCCGCTTCGGTGCAAGCAGTGAGAAAGCACCGGGTCAGGGCGAACTCTTTGATGAAGCAGAAGCCATTGCTGAGTCCTGTGAAGTGCCTGAAGAGGCCGTGGAACCAACGGCTAAACAGGTAGCTAAAGCTAAACCTGTCCGTAAACCACTTCCCGCCGACTTACCCCGTATTCAAAAAATCACTGACCTGAGTGAGGCTGAAAAGCAGTGTGCTTGTGGCTGTGAGTTAACCGGGATAGGCGAAGAAATCAGTGAGCAGCTGGATATCATTCCCGCTAAAATCCAGGTCATCCAATACGTACGCAAAAAATATGCGTGTAAACACTGTGAAGACACGATCAAAACAGCCCCTGTTCCCGCAAAATTACTGCCTAAAAGTAACGCCAGTGCCGGTCTGTTAGCTTATATCATTACGGCAAAGTACCAGGATGGATTGCCACTTTATCGCCTGAGTAACATCCTCAAGCGCTATAACATCGATTTAACACGGCAAACCTTATCAGGTTGGGTTTTAAAAACCGCCGAACAGCTGGAGCTTGTAGCCACGCACTTACAGCAACAGTTACTGACTGGCTCTGTTTTACATTGCGACGAAACAACGGTACAGGTGCTGAAAGAACCGGATAAATCTGCGCAAAGCAAATCCTATATGTGGGTACAAAAAGGCGGCCCGCCTAATCAACCCGTGGTTCGATTTGTTTATGATAAAAGCCGTTCTGCCGATGTACCCTCAGGCCTGTTAAAAGGCTATCGGGGTGTTTTAATGACGGATGGCTATACCGGTTACAACGCTGTTGTTCATGACGAATCGTTGGTGCACTTATGCTGCATGGCACATCTGCGTCGCAAGTTCGTCGAGGCACAAAACAGTTCGCCGAAAAAAGGGCAAAAGCGTAAACCGGGCAAAGCTGACATGGCAGTGAACTACATTGCAAAACTCTATGCCGTAGAAAAAGCACATGTTCACAGCAAGGATCATGAGCGTTATCAGGCAAGGCAGGAAAAAAGCCTGAAAATACTCAACGACTTTAAAGCGTGGATGGATAAAAACCGACCCACTGTTCTCCCAAAAAGCAAATTGGGTGAAGCGCTGGCCTACGCCGATAAATATTGGGATAAAGCCACGCGCTATATTGAAAACGGCGGCTGGCCCATCGATAACAATGCGGCTGAAAATGCCATTCGCCCCTTTGTGATTGGGCGCAAAGCCTGGTTGTTTAGTAATACGGTCAGAGGGGCTAATGCGAGCGCGACTTTATACAGCCTCATAGAAACGGCTAAGCTTAATCACCATGAACCGTATGATTATCTAAAGTGGTTATTTATGAAGCTATCCACTTCAAATCCTGAGGAGATAGGTGCATTGATGCCTTGGGCTGTTGACCGAAAAACGGTTAAAGCTGTTTAGTCAACAGGGGGTTGGCTGGACGCTTACGGTTGTTTAGTAATACTGTCCGAGGGGCCAATGCGAGTGCTGCTTTATACAGCCTTATAGAAACGGCCAAGCTTAATCATCATGAGCCGTATGATTATCTTAAGTGGTTATTTACGAAACTGCCTACATCAAATGCTGAAGAGATAGGTGCATTGATGCCTTGGGCTGTTGACCGAAAGACGGTTAAAGCCGTTTAGTCAACAGGGGGTTAGCTGGACGCTTACAATGTTCACAGGTTGTTCTGCACGATAACCGTGTAGTTCTGCCCGCAACAAGCTTTTGTTGAACAAGACTCAAACCTCCACCTTCCGCCGCTCAATCCACTCATAAAGCGTACTCGGCGAACACCCCACCAACTTACAAATAGCCCGCTTACTGATCCCCAGCTCCAGATACTTCCGGATCTCCTTAGCATGCTTATCCAGTTTCACCTTCTTAGCCTTCCCCCTCGGTCGACCTAAAACCATCCCCTCAGCCTTCCGTTTAGCCAAGGCCTCCTTAGTCCGCATCGAAATAAACTCCCGCTCAATCTCCGCCGCCAACCCCAAAACAGTAGCCGTAATTCGTGAGTTCAAAGAGTCATCAAACACCATATTCTGCTTCACGATATGCACCGTAAATTCCTGCTTGGCGCAATGTTCCAGGATCTCCAAAATCTGCAGGACTGAACGTGCCATCCGCGACACCTCAGCAAACAAAATGGTATCCCCTTTCGCCATTGTCTTGAGCAACAATCCCCCCGACTTCCTATCCTTCCAATTGGTCTTCCCAGACGCGTTATCTTCCACAAATTTCAGGCCTGTGAGGTTATGCGAATTGGCATATTCAAGAATACCGTGCTTCTGGTTCTCAACATCCTGCTCATCGGTACTCACCCGTAAATAGGCATACACAGTCATCATTTGTCCTTATCTGTTCGGAATATAGGGTTACTCAATCATAGTTCATATTTGTCGGAATTCTAACGTGTAAAAATGAACTGAAATATCTGGTGGTTTTTTTCAAACAATCCCGAAGATTGTTTTTTCAACAACCTACCAAAATATTTTTACCCCCTTACGGCTACCGCTTTTTCGTCCTGATTTTTACTGCCCTGTGGCGATTTCACCCCGTTTATTTCTACCCCCTGGGAAAAGGATTTTCAGCACCTACCACTCGTCCTGAAAAGCACCGCAAAACCCAACATAAAATCAGCAAACTTATTTCCCACCTACTACGGTTACAGAAACGTTAAAAATACCTCAGCACAAAAAGATCATGGAATATCTAAAAATTAAACAGAGCAAAAACCAGCTCAGGGCCAACGGTACGCCCTACGCTATTCCATTGTTCATCACCAAGAATCGCAAATACGGCAAAGTCACTTCAGAACAAGCTATATCAGTAAAAACCCCGATCCTGGTCACCGGCGCACACGACTCAGGTAAGACGCGCTGGTTAATTCGCATGTATGAAAAAAGCCAGGCTATTTGGGGATCAAAAATAAAAGCTGATGCTCTTTACCTCGACACCCTCAGCCCGTTATCTGCGTGGATCGACGCGCCGGCCTTAGCCCGATGGTGGGATCAGCAAAATCCCGACACACCCTGGCAGAAACTCAAACAACACGACCGCGCCGAAGCCCTCCCGGATTATTGCGGGGATACCCAAGCGGTTTTGTTTATCGACGATGCGCACAAACTCGCAGGCCGCAAACTGCAACTGGCCCGCCAGTGTGTCATGGCCTCGAAAATCTTCGTCATCTCCGCCAGCGAAGAACAACGCCTTCCGCCCAACCTCCGCTCAGTGGTCATGCGGCGGAAACCCCAAATTTTCAGATTGGACTCAGAAGTCGCTTATGACGCAACAAAAATCATCATGTGGATCGTTATCGCAGCCTGCATTGCTGCGGGATTCTGGGAAGGTGCTGCGGTACTCGGTGGCCTTCAGGCGCTCGGTAGCGGTCGCCGTTCTTCTCGCGCCGATTAGCGCCTGTGCTGGTGGCCCACCACCCGTAGCAGGCGAAAACACCCCCTATGTTTACAATGCGCCTGAAGTCGCCTCAGAGGCCTCAGGAGGCCTTAAGAGCTTTTGGCCATGGTCAGATAAGCCTGCACAGCAACCACCGCCTGTGAAGGGCTATAAACTCCCTACAATGTCCGGAGATGGCCTTAACTTCCGCGACAAACCGCAGCCACTGGTTAAAGCTCAGGCCATCGATTCCGACGCGGTGTACCGCTACGTGCTTGCCTGTTACCCCGAAACCAGCAAATGGAAACTCGATGTTAATTTGCGTGGCCAGGTGTCGAGTCTGGGTAGTGATTTTCTTACCTCCGACGCGGGTAGTACCGCACTGGGCAGCAATTACGTGGCCATTGTCGCTAACATGCCGCTCTACTCCAGCACCGAAATCAACCGGGAGAAAGAACGCGAACATGTCCGGCGGCAGGATGTCGCTACCACCGTGGCCAACTTCATGACCGCTATCGCCTCCCGTAACCATGCTATCCGTGAACTGGCGCTCTACCGCAGCTTAGAGGCTCGCGCTGCCCTCCGCGTACAACAGGGCATTGTTGACGCAGCGGAACAAGTGAAATACCTCGAAAAAGTCGCAGGCAGCCAGGAAAGCCTGATCAAACAGCACACCAAAATCACCGAGACCCGGCTTAAACTGGCGGCGATGTGTGATCCGCAAAATGCCGGCACGCTGAACCAGTGGCTCCAGCAAGTGGCGGCTGTGCCTATGCGGGAAACCCAGAACCCCCTCACCCCCCGGCCCCCTCTCCCTCACAGGGCGAGGGGGGGACAAGCCGAATAACACCCGGAACCGGAGCATCTTTCATGAAATGGATTAATCACCTTGCCATTGCTGGCGCAACAACGGCCCTTATCAGCCCGCCATTGGTCCCTGTCGCCTTACTCGGGTCTACGGCACCCGATTGGCTGGAATGGGTGCTCAAGGCCTTAGGGCGGCCTGTGAAGCACCGTAGCGTCACGCATTACGTGTTGGGCTGGATGGTTGGCTTAGCCTTTGCGGTGGGCCTGTGGGACTTCCACGGCATCCTCACGGCCTTTTTCTGGGGTGGCCTTACCCACGTGTTGGCGGATTCACTGACCGTTACCGGCGTTCCGTTCTCCCCACACTCTGACCGGCGCTTCCACCTGTTCGGTGGTCGGCTGCGTACCGGCGAAGCGGGGGAATATGTAATTGCCTGGGGCTTAGTCGTCGTATGTTTTGGCTTGGGCCAACTGCTCTACTCCGGCGGGGACTGGTATCCGTTTTTCTATAACTGGCCTGAATTGTATGACCAGGGCCTCATCGATGGATCGGAATGGAAAGCTAACCGGTTTCGCTTTTTCTAAAACCAACCAGCAGGCACACCTAACCAGCGCGGAGAAGGGTATTCCCGTTGGCAGAATTTACCTTGTGCCTGAAAACCGCTTTTACAAAACGGATCAGCTAGCACAACAGGAGAAACGCGAATGCGCAGTACAACTTTGCAGATTACTACCTAGCCACCTAAGTGGCGAACTTCGCGAAGCGTCATTCTAGCTTTTCCGCTTTTCAGGTAGGCATGGGGTGCGAGGTATTAACCCGACAAATAAATACCCGCTATGCTGCGTAAGCAATATGTGAATTCTCAAAATATTTAGCAACTCGCTCAGGATGTGACTGCAATACCCTCATTGCTTTGTTAACGTTGCGTTTTAGTTGTTTTTGCGTGCGTGCTGCCGGGCCACTGTGAATCTGTGCTTTGAAATCACAGTTCAAATACTCATCAGGATTCAGCTCAGGTGAGTAAGCTGGCAAGAAGAATAACTCGATCTTTTCCTGCCGTTTTACCACCCAGTCCCGCACTTTATTAGCATGATGAACACGCAGGTTATCCAGGATAAGAAATATCTTCTTGTCTGAACCCCGTAGCAAACGCTCTAAAAAACGAATCATCATCTTGGCAGTAAATCTTTCTTCATAAAGCATAAAACGGACTAAGCCTTGATTGGTCACCGTGGAAATCATATTTAACGTGAGGCGCTTGCCCGGTAACTTCTGAATCGGTGTCTCACCCTTCGGTGCGTAGCTGCGGCCATGCTGGCATTGATTTTTGACACCCGTCTCGTCGCCCCAGTGAATCACACCGTTCTCAGCTGCAGCGCGAGCCTTAATAGCAGGATAGTCCTCGTCCAACCACTGCTTCACCGCTTCAGATTGTTGTTCATAAGCTTGCTTAGCCGGTTTCTGAGGGGTAAAACCCCAACGGTTTAAATAAAGACCGGCCGTACTTAAAGGCAATGTCACGTGACAACGACTACGAGCCAGTTCAATGACAGCCCTCCGTGTCCACAACGCATGGCTGAAGCCTAATTCATCGGGCATATACATTTTCATCAAACCCTGAATACGCAGTGCCTGCTCCGCATTCAGTTTACGGCGCTCGTTCAGTTTAGCGCCACGCTGACCACCTTGAATGGCAGCTTCCTCACTTTGTTTACGGGCAACGCGATACCAATCACCCACGGTACTTTCATGCACACCGACAAGATTAGCTATCTCAGCACGTTTATAACCGGCTGCACGCATACGAAAAGCAATTCGACGCTTTTCCTTGTGCCTCAGGGCTAGAGTGGCGACCATCTGTTTTAATCATAAGGTCAATATAACAGCTTTGAATCGTGAGCGCGGCTATTTATTTAGCGGGTTAATATTGAACGGAAATCAGTAATGGGTGGCGGGATATCTATGCAGGATCGCGCCGGATGAATGAAACAAATTGAGCTGTCAAAAGTGAGTAGTTGACGGTGCTAACTATGAAGGTTTTATGGTTGAAAGTTTTTGTTTAAAGGTGAGTAGTTGACGGTATTTTTCAGGTTGGTCTTTTTCCCCTTGTAAAAGACTTTGTAAATAACCTTGTAAAAAGACTTGTAGGGCCACCCCCTAAACGCTTGAAACCATTGATATGGATAGCTTTGAGAGGCTATTGACTTTTGTAAAGGTGAAACATTGACGGTCTAAAGGTGAAACATTGACGGTCTAAAGGTGAAACATTGACGGTCTAAAGGTGAAACATTGACGGTGCTATCCACAGGATGTGTTAGATCAGATTTGACACCACTTTTTTTAAATGTGAATATAGATTTCACACCACTTTTGAGTGATCCCCAATGACAACTGGATTTGATTGGCTTGACCAAAAAGCGGATAAAGCCCTTAACAACCTGGCAAAAAAACCAGATGGCTCCGTCATCCAAACCAGGCATGAAGAAGCCCCGGTTAAAACGGTATTAGGTTACTTTGGCCAGGTCAGTATGGATCGTGCTTTAGTAAAGGCGGCCCATGGTTTAAACCTAAACCAGAAGCGTTTGATGATGTATGCGATTTCAGAGTTGCACCCTAAAGCACCACAGCCTACTCAGGCCGTTGTAAAAGTAACCGCAACCGAATACGCCAAAAAAGTAAAAGCCAGTAAATCCAAGAATTTTTACCGTGACCTTAAAACCGCAGCAGATGGCCTGTTCAAGCGCTACATCAGCATTGAGTACGAAACGCCTAAGGGGCGGGAAATTGAGAAAGTACATTGGGTTTCATCCGCTAAGTACCATGAGGGTGAAGGTTGGGTAGAGCTTAGATTCACACCAGAAGTATCGCCCTACCTTACCCAGTTAGAAAGTGGCAACCAGGTGATCTACAACATAGAAGACGCCGTGGATCTCAAGTCAGTCTATTCCTGGCGTTTACTTGAGCTGCTGTACCAATGGCGCGACAAGAAACAACTCTATATAAAACTGGATGACTTCCGGCATGCTTTAGAAATACCGGAAAAGTACCGGTATGCTGATATCAAAGTTAACTGTATAGAACGCGTCATTAAAGACCTCGAAAAGAATGCTCATATCGCGGTGACCTACGAGGCGATCAAAGACCCTAAGAACAAGCGGCGTGTGGGTTCACTGCGTTTCAAGTGGGATTTAATAGAGCAGCATGAGCTACCCTTCAAGTGAAATTTTAAGATAGCAAAATCCACTAAAGGTGAAACATTGACGGTGCTAACTATGAAGGTTTCATGGTTAGCACACATATACTCAAATGAGTATATGTGTATGAGAATTAACTCTGATACTTGCCCAAAAAAAGATTGGGCATAACAGCCTTGAAATTGACGATTTACATAGCTAAAGCTGACATAGGACAGACTGGCTGTTCTGTCCTATGTTTGCGCTAGGAGTGTACCAAAAAGCAGTAGGGTTTCATGGGTGACTATGGGCCTAAAATTGATGTTTTGTACTATAAATGACATGTATAAAATAGCTGGAAGAGAATCTACTTAAATGAAATGCCATTTTTAAATTTCCAGTCTGTAACGGAAAGTTCTACTTTTTTTGAAAAAGACTTAAAGTCAATACTATTAGGAGAGAAAAAGCCCTTATTTAAAGATAACAATCTTCTAAGTTCTCGAGACATGAAGTATGTGAAAACCCCAGATTTAAGTAATGGGGCTTCGAATGACATACCTCCATCAAAACTCGAGTGTAATACTTTTATGTTTTTCTTAGATTTTGTTGATTTTGAAATTCCAGAATCAAAAAGAAATATTGACTTATTTATCTTTCCTCCTCTTATACTCTTCTCTAATTCAGAATAAGGTAAGCTTTCAGTAATTGTCTTGTTAATCGAATTTTTATCAGAGCCAAATGTTAATATATAGCTTGATCCATTATTTACTATACTGTGGCCAGAATAATAAAATAAAAAATTTGAATTGACTCTCTTGATTTCATTTATTTTTTGTAAGATATTTCTACGGGTTGCATTGCCATCAGTAAGTGTATGGACTTGATAATCATTGTCCCTCAAGATTTTTGCCATTAGATTGGCATCAGAAACCGAATAACTTAATTTAGAGGCTGCGTTGTTATAATTACCAATGCCAACTATAAGAGCAATCTTTGGCAGAGTTTTGTTTCTCAGGTTAAAGGAATCAGCTGTTGTAGGTATTTCTAAACCGGTGATAGTTACACCATCTATAATATCTTTTTTTATTTCTCTGGTTTTTGATATTCTTAACTTGCTTTTGTCTTTTACAAAAAAGAAATCACCAGAATTATCTCTAAGAGCATATAAGGTTGGGGTGATTGACTTTTTATAATTTACTCTTATACGTTCTTTATTTACTCTATCTCTCATATATTCGGTTAACTCAAACATGGTTATGATTCCGTCTTTTGGAATACTTCCTTTTTTTGTATCTGCTGCCCCCCTTAATCCATCTAATAATGCTCGAGTAAAAACTCCACCTTCCAAATCATCTATACCAAGAGTACTTTCATTTTTTTTCCCTGCTGTTAGCATCTGGCGACTAGGTTTAGCAACCCTTTCAAGGGTTTGATTATGCCCATAACGAGGGGACATCTGGGTCGAAGCTGCTAGACCACTAAAACAAGCATCAATTAAGTGTAATGACTGTTTAACATCTAGGTTTCTATCCCATGTTATGAGATTATTCATTCTAAGCATGGTTCCTGTATTATCAGTTGAATTTTTTAGTGCAAGATAACCAACTCTCCGCCCCTCTTTACCTGATGTAACACCGTGACCTGACCAGTAAAGCACAAATCTATCGCTTTTATTTAGACGTCTACTATATTTATTCATAAGTTCATGTATTTTTTCTCTAGTAACCTTTTCTTCAGTTACCATGTGAACATGATCAAAACCAGCTTCTTCTATAAGATAATCTTTAATTTTTAAGGGGTCTCTTTCTGAAGGTAGTGGTTCATAGAGACTACTGTCGTCATATTTGCTCACCCCAATAACTAGAGCATAGTTTTTTCCAATTCCTAGCATATTAAAAAAACTGTTATAGTAAGGCGTGAGTCCTGTAATTCGCCCTCCGAATTCTCGATCAATACCTGCATGAGCATGAGTTACAAACAGCCCGTATAAAATTAATATGCTCATTAGCCTAATTGTCATTTTTTTCTCATCCCAATAATTTTTTCAATTAAGCCAACAAGAGCTGCTACCAAGCTTATAATAGAAGCCCAAAAAGACAGCAAAGCTATTTTTTCTTCTTGGCCTCCCTGAAGTGTGACACCTTCTTGAATTTTGAAATGTTGGTAAATTAAAAAAGAAGAAAACGATAGTATAAAGAAAAATATGATAATTGATGTTCTCTTGAACATTAGCTCTACCCTTTCTGAATCGGTAGAAACGATTCTACAGTACAGCAATCTAGTCTAGCAAAAATTACTTCCACAGGTATTTCTGTGTAAGGGGCTCAGAGCTTCCTCTAAGCCTTTCCATTTCCTGCAATGTATGAAGTTAGGAGGTACTTAAATTTCTAATTTCTACATTTTACCTATTTTGTAGAAATTGAAGCCTTACAGGTAGCTCTGCACAAGGGCTTCAAGGCTTTCTCCGAGCCTCTTCATTCCCGCCAGCAAAAGGGCAATGAGACAGGATAAAACTTTCAGGGCTTTTCTCTTAGCCTCTCACTTCCTCTAATACAGCAAATCAACACACAAAAACTCATATACTCAAATGAGTAAATACACCCTACTTCAAATACCCCTCAACCCACCCCTTAACCAGCTCAGACATATCCTTCCCCTCCATCGCCGCCTTAGCCTTAAACTGCTTCAACACCGATTCCGGCAAATTCACATTCAACCGCTTCACCGGCTCCTTACCCGCCTCAGCCAACGCCGCATCCTTCCCTTCCGAACTACGCCCAGACCGTTTAGCCACCGCATCTTTTAAACTCATCCTAACAACTCCAATAATTCCTCAGCCACAGCCCGTATCTCATCACTCGCCGGATTATCACCCTCACTAAACACCGTCTTCCCCTCACTGGCCGAAGTCGGATAAATCACCCGCTGGGTCGTACCATTCACCAACACCGGCAAACCATAACCTTCCAACGCCTCCGCAACCTCCCCCGACAACTTGGTATTCTTAATCGCCCGGCTAATCACAAAAGCCGCCTTAGGACTCCCCTCTGTAATCTGCTGCCGTGCCTGGATCACATCCACCAGATCCGCCGCCGCCCAAATGTCATACGGGCTAGGTTGCACCGGAATCAACACCAGGTCCGCCGCTTTAACCGCAGCAACCGCCATTTTTGCTATCTGTGGCGCTCCATCGATGACAATGAAATCATAACCACCCCGGATAGCCTGTAAGTCAGTTGGCAAGGTTTCCCTATCCAAACCCACCACCGGCAATACCGTCCCACCATTGGCTTCATTCCAATCACGCGCACTACCCTGTGGATCTGCATCCACCAACAGCACCGCCGCATCATTCTGTTTCAAGGCATAAGCCAGGTTAGTCGCAATCGTGGTCTTTCCGGAACCACCCTTCTGGTTCAGAACCGCTATGACAGTCATGGGTATAGCCTCATATGAGTAAATAAGTATGTGTGTATATGAGTATATAATCAGATTAATTGTGTGGGGTCAAACAGCCATCGACTTGCCAGATGATTGTGCCGTGGGGTTAATGGCTTTTAAACAGGAGGAACAGCGTACCGGTACACGGTCAAACCGAAATCAGGAGGTACAGTTAACCGTACCTCCTGGTTAATTTTGGCATACAACCCGAACACCCGTACACTGTTCGGCGAACAGCAAACCGAACAGGTTCGAACATGGCAAGAGTCACTGTATCAAAAGCAATAAAATTGGCAGGAGTCAGCCGGTCAACGTTTTACACCTCCTATATCAACAAAGGGAAAATAACCGTTTCCAGCGATCACATAGGAAAGAAATATATAGAGACCTCCGAACTCGTCAGAGTATTCGGCACTTTACAGGGAGACATACCGAACACCCCGAACAGTTCGGTCGAACACCCAACCGGACAGGATCGAACACCTAGCCGAACACCCAATCGGACACCTGTAAAAACACCCTCAGATGATTTAGTCATTGAAGTGGCCAGGCTAAAGACAGAGAACGACAGCTTAAAAGAACAACACAGCAAATCACAGGAGAGGGAAGCCTGGTATCAAGCACAAATCCAAAGCCTCACTGACACCATGAAACTATTGGAGGGCCCGAAACAATTACAACAATCACGGCATTGGTGGCAGTTTTGGAAGTAGGGCAGTTAAACACAACCCTTTCATCAGTAACCGGACGACTAAAACTCAATACCCCGAGCTGACAACGGCTTACCCAAATGGACAACATGCAACACCTCTACCACACCCTCAGTGGGTACGTAATAGAAAGCGGTATAACCTTTATAGGATTGTTTCCTGATGCCTTTAGCCTTGTGGTGTAAGGTTCCACCCTTTGGGAGAACAGATAAAACCTCATCAAAATGTTCTTTCAATTCATCCAAAAATGACAACGCATTGTCCAAGCTTCCCTGAGCGATATAACTAAATATTTCTTCCAGATCCCGCCGCGCGTTTTCCGTATATAGAACACTGTACATACCTATCCGTACTTTTTGACAAGGTTAGCTTTGATACTATCGAAGCACTCATCAGAAGACATTACCCGTCCCGCCGCAGAATCAGCCAGGCCACGCTCAATACCCGCTTCAATACTCGCCTCGAGGTCCTTTTCCCGCAAAGCACGCAAACCAGCACGGATCACCTCACTAGCCGAGGCATACATACCGCTATCGATCTTCGCTTTGATATAACTTTCTAAAGGTTGTGTCAGTGATACGTTCATTAGCTTCTACCTGAAAATAACAATAATCGTTATTATATGCTATTTGTTGTTATTCTAGAACCCATAGAGCAGACCTGAAATTACCCATAGGCTCACTGCAACACCCATGCTAAATATCCAGGATTGATACTCCTAATTTAGCCTATTTAAAGGTGCTTTTTTAATAGTGTGCGTGGTGCACTGTTAAAAAAGCAGTTTCAATCACACCCCTTATAGCTTACTAATCACTTCCTTCAGGTGCTCATAATCACGCACCAAACCATCCTTCAGGATACGCGAAAGGTAAGCCTCATATTCATGACGTAACCGCATTCTTTCAGGGGTAGCATGTGGAGTGTTCCAGATATTCCCATCATCCTTATTATTCCAGTCCGTGTGTTCCGGAAAGACTTTATCCCTAAGCTGCTTGGCCACACTGATATAAATCCCTTTATTACTGGCGCTGTTATCACGCCCTGGTAAAAACGAATCAATCACAATATTCAGTGTTTTGAATTCATGGCCACCTTCATCGCGGTACTGCAGGATCTTTTCTTCAATAAACACCCGGTACACTTCAGCCTCAAAATCCACATCCATAAATGCGGCAATCTTTAGCGCAACAGGAAGGAATGCCTTCGTTCTTGCACCAGCACCCGACTTAGCAGTGGAAAACACCAATTCAGCAGGGACATCAAAATAACCATAATGGCCCTCATCAATTTGACGTTGCACCGCCGCCGCAAACTCAGCTATCCCTTTGTTCGCCCGAATACGCGGGATCGTAATAGGGGTTCTGCCTTTTCCAGCACGAATCATATTCCCAACCCGCGCCAGGTCATTCACATCAACGATGCCGGTCTTATGCTCTACCGCGACATCCATACCACCGATAGCAACATTCATGTGCATATTGGTCTTCAGTTTCATGCTGGCTCCTCCTGCTAGAAATACAATTAAATTAAGAGCGTTTAATACACTGGTTTTAATTGTACTCAGCAAATACAACCAATACAAGAGCTTTTAATACTCTTAATTAAGCACAAATAAGTGGGGCAGTGGATATAGTGCTATCCATCCGTATTCGCTAAACGCCAATCCCACACCTGAGTCATCAACTGTGCTTCAATCGCATAAGCCCGCGCATACTGGCTAATCCGATCACACTTTGGATAATGGCGAAAACGCCCGCATCTCTGGTGGCAATTCTGGAAATAGGGTATTATGTACCAATAATTGGTACAAGGAATTTTATTATGCCACGCAATACATCAGTCACACTAAGCAAACACTTTGAAAGCTTCGTTGATACCCAGGTTGGTGCTGGCCATTATCACTCAGTCAGTGAAGTGGTTCGTGCCGGGCTACGCCTTTTAGAAGAGCAAGAACTTAAAATACAAAACCTACGTGATGCCATTATCGCTGGTGAGCAAAGTGGTAAACCTGAGCCTTTTGATCCTGCGGCCTTCAAGCAAGAAATGCGTATTGAGTTAAAGGGCAGGTGATCGCGTACTACACGTTAGCACCTCTGGCTTTAGAGGATCTACGTAACATCTGGCGTTATGGTGCAGAACATTGGGGCCTATCAGCAACAGAAACCTACGGTGAAAAATTACTAACTGCTTTTGACTTCCTCGCTGAAAATCCCAAAGCAGGCGCATCGATCGAACACATCAGGGCAGGCTATCGGAAACACTCAACAGGATCACATCTCATTGTTTACCGTCTCACACCGGAATGCGTGGAGGTTATACGCATACTGCACAAGAGCGTCGATACTGAAAGGCACCTGCAAAGCTAGGTGTCCAACTTAAAGCTTCCCTTTAGCTAGACGTTTCAAGCCTAATGTTTAGGTTTGATTATCCCTCTATTTGTCCGGAAAAACTTACTTGTGGTTTATTTTGGATTTCAGACTTTCCTAGAGTTTGATTAAGCCTTGATATCAGAGTATTTTTCAAACATTAAAGCGCAGGTAGACCCCAATGAAAAAAATCTATTCACTAATATTCCTCTGTACTTTTCCTTTACCTCTTTGTGCAGAAGACACCAAGGCCAAACAAGCAATAGACTGGATCATGAAATCCTGCATATCTGGTGGTTCAAAAGTTTCTGTCTCAGGTCAGGGAGAGGCAAGCCTCAAATTCAAATCAACTCTCAGCAGTGGAGTTAACGGCGAAGTGACTTTGAACTACAACGAATTACAAGGGTTAGGTGACGAACTCAATAAAGTTAGTTTAGAACACGCAAATAAAGTAAGGTTGTGCATTGGGCCATATAGGATGAGAATTTTCAATATTATTATTGGGAATAATGGATCAAAAAAATCAGAAATCGAAACTTCAAATAATTCATTTAATAACCCTAATACGGAAAGCAACAATGAATTTCTTGATGAAAAAACTGATTACAGCATCTATTCAAAAAAACTAAGATATGGAATGAACTATTCATTTACCATTGACATTAATTCCAAAGAATATGAGATTGGGGTTAATAACGTACAAATGACATTTTCAGAAAATGATGGAGACTTTAATGGCGGTGAAAACCCATCAATAAATTGGACAAACGAAATTATTGGAAGGAAATATATATTAGAAAAGAACAGCACTGCTACTGTTGCAATATCAAGTGAACCTTATCAAATAAAACACCATCCTAAAAAAAGATCTCCAGATAATATGTTTGTATTATATAAAACTCTCCTCTATAAAAAGAGAAATGGCAAATGGGATAAAAAACAAAGCATAGACATACATGGCCAGCCATATGAAATAACTTGGTGTGGTGATGGAGTTGTTGATAATTACTTTGACAGCTATATAAAAAAACAAATCACAGAAGAATGTGATCCAGGTGATAAGTTAAAAACTAACTGGGGAGAAAAGGGCTGCATGAGAAAACTTTGCAAAAAAATAAATTGAAATATAGCCAAAAACCCAAGCTTGGTATTAAAATGCCCACATATAAATTTTCAACAAGTCAAGAGGGATTTCTGTGAAATTTAAAATTTTTATCATGTTTTTCATAGGGTTAATAATTAGTTATAATGTTTATCCTGATAATTCAAAAACTCAGAAAGCGATAGACTGGATCATGAAATCCTGCATATCCGGTGGGTCGAAAGTTTCTATTTCAGGCCAGGGAGAAGCAAGTCTCAAATTCAAATCAATTCTCAGCAGTGGAATTGGCGGTGAAGTGACTTTGAATTATGACGAATTGCAAGGACTAGGTGACGAACTAAATAAAGTTAGCTTGGAACATGCAGAAAGAGTTAGACAATGTATTGAACCATATAGAATGAAGATTTTTAACGCTATTATGGGGATTTCTGAATTCGGCACAGATAATCAAGAAAACAGGAATATTAATAGTTCCATTAACTATAATCTCGATAACTTTTCGACCTGGTATACCTGGGGTGAGAAAACACACCGAATCTCGGAAGATAGAAATTTTTACCATTCTGCTCCATCAAGCTACTTAGTAGAAACCACACCAAGTACAGCAGAAGGAGACAGAGGTGGACTTAGCAAATCCAACTTACCAGCTAACGAATTCAGAAACGCAAAAATAAGAGTTAGTGGTTATCTCCGGGGGGAAAATATATCTGATGCTTTTATTTGGTTGTGGGTTTCAGAGAACAAGAAAAAGTATAAGGAAGTAGATCTACACTTCAAAAAAAGTAAAGCGCAAGAAATAAACAAAAACTGGACTTACTTCGAACTAACAACAGCAGTTCCCAATTCAACTAAAACAATTAGTTTTGGCCTGAACGTTGGGGATAGAGGCAGAGCATGGCTTGATGATGTCAAAATCCAACCTGTTTCAAACAATGAAAAAGAACGATACGACAGCATTTTTTACAAAGAAAATTAACAGCCTTAATCCCGTCCAGCACCGATCCATCAGAAAGCCAGCGCAGCGCCTTGGCTTTGTGTTGGGCGGTACTGGCACGGCTGCACCCCGTTTCTAAATACTTGGCGCGGGAGCGTGTCCGATCACAATCCGGACACGCTCATGCAAAACCGCCTTTGCTTCTAATCTTTTCAAACACCGCGCAACACGCACCTCAACGAATCCCGCGACGATTGTAAAAATTCAAATTTCACCCTCCAACCTCAAATAGAAACAACGTTCCGACAA
Source organism: Caprella mutica (assembly GCA_947561585.1). Lineage (NCBI taxonomy): Eukaryota > Metazoa > Arthropoda > Malacostraca > Amphipoda > Caprellidae > Caprella > Caprella mutica. The sequence goes on along the minus strand of CANNZV010005954.1, from coordinate 2,793 downwards.
TCAACGCCCCAGCAAGAAGGACATAGGCCATAAAAATAGCAAAGGTTATGGGGGTAAAAATGATTTCTTCTGCTTCCATACCGAAGCCTTTAGGTTTTTTAATTTTCATTGTTAAATCTCTTTTGTAGATACTTAAAAAATTCTGTTCTCAGTGTTTGGAAACAAAGTAACTTTACTGATGCATACCGGCCTTGATAGCGGAGTTTGCCAATCACAACAGCACTGAACCACCACTATGAGTTTGAATACATCTGAAACAAACAAATAGTGAAATCCTGAAATCGAACGTCCATGCTTAGTTAGTTTAAATGCGTTTGAAACAAGTGGAGTATTGAGTTTTCCCATTAACGAACTTTGCTTCTCATCTTTTCAAACACCGCGCGAAGCGCACCCCAACGGTTCCCGCGAAGCGAGCAACGCGAGACCGTCGGGAGACACAACCCGCAACGCGACCTCATTTCTTTAAAGCCGCCGCACGACCGCAACGAATCCCGCGAAGGGAGCACAGCGACACCGCCGGGGAATACTCGCGCAGCGATCCCAAGAGGAGGCGCACGGGGGCAACCCGACAACCACCCCAACACCTCGCCGACATTGTGGAGAGCCGCGACCAACCGAGCGAATCCCCCGCAGCCGTTACCGTAGCGGAAAACTTAGGCCGCGTTTCGCCCGTCCCGCTTGCTTTTTAGCGGGGCAAATAGGGCGGAACAAACCAGCGGCTTTAGTTTTCCAGCGAAGGGAACGAGCAGAGGGGGAAGAGCGAGGGCGGGCGCGGATCGGAGCAATAACGGATCAACCAGGTAGGGCGCACCGTTGGACTTGTTCTTGCTCGTGTATAGGGTGGAGCTTGCGGAACCTTATTAAGCAGGCAAGAACTAGGACAATGTGCGCACACGATTGGGGAAATTTTACATAATTCCTTTATGCGCATGGTAAAGGGGTTCGAGCGCCGGAGCCGTGCGCATAATACGGCGTTATGTAACTTTTCCCCCTTCCTTAGCCTTCCAGAGCGTTACCAGGTACACAACCCAGTCAGGCCCGCACAATGGAAGCTCTGGCCGGTGGCTTGCTTTGATAGGGATAATCACACCAAGGATATAATGCTATCCATTATCGCTATCAAACAGAGCAAGCCACCGGCCAGGGCGTTTAAATGCGCTGTGTTTCCTCGGTTGAGTTTATCCGGCACAGCGGGTTTCTGTGCGGTGATCTTTGAATCCGGTACACTCAACAAAACCGCAAGGCTGGCACAAGCTGAGATAAAACGTAGGACTTTCCATACATTTCCATTACCTGACCACAAAAGAACTCGTTTCTTATTTTTAGAATCCTATGCACATCCGGCGCTAATCCCAAAATCCCATAAATCGATTACTATCCAATTCCGTGTACCTCACCGTATTTTGAATGTTTCTATGCCCCAGGTACTCCTGAATACCTCTCAGGCTCCTGCCTTTATTAATTAACCGGTAACCACAACCATGCCTCAGCATATGAGGAGAAATACTTTTTTGGGTAATTCCTCCAGCAACCGCACAAACCCTGATTGTCGAAAATACCGTTTTTCTGGAAAACTGAGTACCACGTTCAGTGATAAACAAATTAGGTAAGCCAGAACCTGCTTTAGTTGCCCTGTGCCTGAGGTAGTGTTGAACCAACCATAACTCTTCTCCATTAACCGGCTGTGTTGAATGTTTACCGCCTTTAATCCTTTGCACAAAGAGCCATCCGTTTTCCAAGTCCAGCTGATCGAGTGTTATTCGACACAACTCTGTTCCCCTTAGTCCATGCTTATATAGCATCAGCACCATGAGTTCATTTCTAAGTTTGTGGCGGGTTTGCCTAGCCCCTTTTCTCAAGGCGTTCACTTCGTCCTCAGTGACGTATTTAAGGGGTGCTGTGGCCATGTATTTGTCTTGAGTATTATCGCCATTGGGAAGGCTTGGGATAAACCCCAAAGCCTTGTGTGAAGCGCATTCTAATGTGTGATTCTGAAACAAAAAAGCGGAAATTCAGGCTGGTGAGAAATGAGTATTTTTCAATTTCTGCATTACAGGAAATGAGTTGCTTTAGCGGAAGCTGCTGCAAGCTTTACCCAGAGCCAAAGCAACCGTTCCCAATATCTGCAAAATACTTAAAATGCAGATATTGGAAGGGCAATACTACCCTTAATTTATACATTTTAGGGGGTGAACAGGCTTAGGGGAAGCCCTGAAACCCTTGTACATAGCCACCTTCAATGCTTCAATGCTTCAATGTATACAAAATAGGTAAAATGCAGATATTTAAAGTTTTTTATAAAACAAGCTCTCTTGTGTAATTGATTGGTTTTATATAAAAAATATGTTAATAGTTTACTTATCTACACTTTCCATTCTCAGGAACATGTTTAATGCCAAAACTACTACATATTCCCTCACTCTTTTTTCTGATATTTTCTTCTGCGACATACGCTGCAATATGCATTGATCCGCCCTCCATCAATGGCACACCATCCGTAGGATTAGCTCCTTCCGGGTGGAATGTAGCAAACGGATCACCCGATATTATTAGCGGCAATGGCTTTTGGCCAGGCTCTCGTTCTCTTGTTGTATCGAATGTTGCGGGAGCTTCAGCTGATGGTGGGCAGATGGTGCTATTTGTTGGTTCATCCTCATTCGGGACTTTTGAACAATTAACCACTACCCTAACTGGACTTACCCTGGACAGTCTTATCAAGTACCTATTGATTGGCAACAAGCTACTATGGGGACTTTTGATGGTGGGGCGCTGACAATGACAGTTGATGGAACG
>CANNZV010005953.1:0-21996 GCA_947561585.1 Caprella mutica | reverse complement strand
ATAAGCTTTTTTGCGAAAGCGAAGGCTGATTCGTTCTTTCATTTTTTCGGGATCACTCTCGTTATCTTCCTGAAATTGGTTGATACGATCTTCGAGTTCTTCTTTTTCCTGTTCCCAAAATCGAGGGCGATATTGGAATTGTTGATTGCGGGGGAGTTTGAAAGATTTGAATAAAGCCATGGTTATTTTTTTAGGTTGAGTATTTTTTATCAAAGACGATAAATTACCCTAAAATTGGTGTGCGCCAACGATCAATTTTTCATTTTAAATGATTGGAAGGCAAAGTTATTAAAAATAAATGATGCCTATTTTTTGAAAGGATTTTAAATTATAAGTGTCGGAATGTGCATATTTAAATACACATTCCGACAGGTATAATTTTTATAAGTGTCGGAATCTATCTATCTTTACATACATTCCGACACTTATAGTGTATAATCATTTATGAAAAAGAACATCATCAGCCGAGAAAAAGAATGGGAAGCATTAGAAGAAGCTATCACATCTTCAGAATCAGAGATGGTCTCCGTTATCGGAAGACGAAGAGTAGGAAAGACCTTTTTGATAGATTCCGTTTATGAAGATCGAATCATTTTTAAACTTACTGGCATCCAAAACGCCACTCGCGAAGAGCAGCTTCGAAATTTTTCGAACCGAATTCGAATATTTTTCCCGCAAGTAGTGGTTTCCAAACCTCCCGTCGATTGGTTGGAAGCATTTTTTATCTTGACTGAAATTTTAGAAAACCCAAAAATAAACTTGAAAGAAAAGCCCGTATTCTTTTTTGATGAATTGCCCTGGTTATCCAACCGAAAATCAGGTTTTCTGAAAGGTCTGGATTTTTTTTGGAACAGTTGGGCAGTCAATAAAAATGTCGTTGTAGTGATTTGCGGTTCAGCAGCTTCTTGGATGATAAAAAAAGTGCTACGAAGTAAAGGCGGACTGCACAATCGAGTCACGAAACGTTTACATTTAAAGCCTTTTAATTTAGCAGAAACTGAAAAATATCTACAAAGTCGAAATATCTTCTTTGATCATTACCCTATTTTACAACTGTATATGGTGACGGGCGGAATTCCTCACTATTTGAAAGAAATAAAAGGAAACAAAAGTGCGATTCAAAACATCGAACAATTATGTTTTTCTGATACAGGCGTTTTGGCAGACGAATTTCTCAGTTTATATGATGCACTTTTTGAAAATGCTGAAAATCATATCGCGATTATCAGGGCATTGGCAAGCAAAGGCATCGGGCTAACTCGAAAGGAATTAGTTGAAAAACTAAAAGTCACTGACGGCGGAAGAACAACAAGGGTTTTAGAAGAATTGGAACAATCAGGGTTTATTTCAAAATTCAGACCTTTCGGTAAAAAGAAAAAAGATCTTTTATATCGTTTGACCGATGAATATTCTCTTTTCTATCTTCGCTTTATCGAAAACAATCTCCAACAAAGCGAAGGGACTTGGGAATTATTAAGCCAAACACAAGCTTATAAAATTTGGTCAGGTTATGCCTTTGAAAATATATGTTTGAAACATGTCCCACAAATTAAAAAAGCATTAGGCGTGGAACGAGTCTTATCTGTTTCCGCTTCTTTTTTAAAAAAAGGCACCTCTGATGAGGAAGGCATTCAAATTGATTTATTGATAGATCGTAATGACCAAGTAATTAATCTTTTTGAAATAAAATTTTATGCTACTGAGTTTAACATCACCAAAGATTATGCAGCGAAGTTGCGTAATAAAATTCGAATTTTTAGGGATTCTACCAAAACAAAAAAGCAGGTTTTTCTTTCAATGATAACCACTTTCGGCTTAGTTTCTTCTGCTCGTAATTTGGGTTTAATTTCAGATGACTTGGATATGGAGGTTTTATTTAAAAAATAGCAGCTTTCTTCAACATAGAACCCATAATTAACATCACTTTAGTAAACTCATACCACTTTTTTCTGTTTTTAATAAAAATCTTTGCCCTATTTTGCAATTTGCCGTTTTTATTCGGAACTTTTGCAAACGCTTTCAGCTACTCAGACGTTAGCTAACCGATAAACGGAAGTTCAAATTAATCGAATTTCGTTTTTTTTTACATCAAAAAAATTTGAGGAAAAATTTATGAGTTTAAGCCTGCAATCAGATATAGAAACAAAAAATTTAAGCCGTGAAGAACTGAACGCACTGATCATCGACAGTATTCGCGACGTAAAAGGAAAAAATATTGTCCTTTTAGACTTAACCAATCTCGATGAAGCACCCGCTGATTATTTTATTATTTGTGAAGGGGATTCCACTACTCAGGTAAGTGCAATCAGCGGAAGCATTAATAAACGAGTCAAGAACGAAGGATTCACTTTGCCGAATCATGTGGAAGGAGAACGAGCAGCACAATGGGTTTGTCTCGATTACTTCACGACCTTGGTGCATGTTTTCCACAAAGAAAAAAGAGGCTTTTATCAGCTCGAAGCCTTGTGGAGTGATGCTAAATATACAGAATTCGCGGATTTGTAGTTAAATTTTATGCGCTAATCGAAAAAAAAACCTTTTGCAATAACGATATTTGCCCTTTGGAGTTAATTCAAGTAGAATTCAAACTTGATCTCCTACAAAAGCGTAAAAGAAATAGATAATGAACGAAGAGAAAAATAATACCAATAAGGACAATAAGGAAGAAGGCGGCGGAACAGGCGGCTTTAATAATTATTGGATTTACATTGCCCTTGCCGTCGTATTGATCGGCATCAACTTCATTTTCGGCAGCATGTCCGATATGACTTCTACTGATTTGAAATATCCAGATTTGGCAGATGCCCTCAAAGCTCAACAAGTTGAGAAAGTGGTCGTCGTCAATGATAGAGTCGTTCAAGTCTTTTTGAATAATGAAGCGAAGGAAGTTACCAAATTCAAAGAAACCTTTACGGAAGGGACGGCTCTAAGCCGAAATCGACCTAACTTTTCTTTTGAAATCGGAGGAGAATATAACCTTGATGAAAAAATGGAAGATGTTCAGGCTAAGCTGCCTGAAGCAGAACAAATCCATCTTCAATTTGATACGCAGCAAGATTTTATCGGTCCGTTGATCGGTTGGATATTTCCAGTGTTGATCATCATTGCACTTTGGTTATTCATCATGCGTCGAGTGGCAGGTGGCCCTGGTGGACCAGGTTCTCAAATTTTCAATATTGGAAAATCGAAAGCAACGCTTTTCGATAGTAATGCAAAAGTCAATGTGACTTTCGAAGATGTTGCTGGATTGGAAGAAGCGAAAGAGGAAGTGATGGAGGTCGTTGACTTTTTGAAAAATCCTAAAAAATATACCGCTTTGGGCGGAAAAATTCCAAAAGGGGTTTTGCTTATCGGCTCACCGGGAACAGGTAAAACGCTTTTGGCGAAGGCCGTTGCAGGCGAAGCGGGCGTTCCGTTTTTCTCTATTTCGGGTTCTGATTTCGTGGAAATGTTTGTGGGTGTTGGTGCTTCGAGAGTACGTGACCTTTTCAAACAAGCAAGAGAAAAAGCGCCTTGTATCATTTTTATCGATGAGATTGATGCAATCGGACGAGCTCGGGGAAAAAGTAATTTCACTGGTGGAAACGACGAGCGCGAAAATACCTTGAATCAGCTTTTGGTAGAAATGGATGGTTTCTCAACGGATGCGGGCGTTATCCTGATGGCAGCAACCAACCGTTCAGATGTTTTGGATGGCGCATTGATGCGTCCGGGACGTTTCGATAGAGTCATCGGCGTTGACCGACCTGATTTGACAGGGCGGGAAGCAATTTTCAAAGTTCATTTGAAAAATATCAAAATTGGAGGAGATATCGATCCTTTCAATTTAGCAGAAATGACACCGGGTTTTGCTGGTGCGGAAATCGCAAACGTTTGTAACGAAGCAGCCTTGATTGCTGCTCGTCGCAACAAAAAAGCGGTGGATATGGATGATTTCAATTACGCCCTCGACCGAGTCATTGGTGGATTAGAAAAGAAAAATAAATTAATTTCTCCGAAAGAAAAAGAAATTATCGCTTACCACGAAGCAGGTCACGCGATTTGCGGATGGTTCTTGGAGCATGCTTCGCCACTTGTAAAAGTGACGATTGTGCCGCGAGGAATCGGCACGTTGGGTTATGCGCAATACTTGCCAAAAGAAGAGTTCATTACTCGAAAAGAGTCTTTGTACGACCGTATTTGTATGACCCTCGGTGGTCGAGCAGCAGAGAAAATTGTTTTTGATAAAATCTCTACTGGTGCACAAAATGACCTTGACCAAATTACAAAATTGGCTTACGGCATGGTTGGCATTTATGGTATGAATGAAAAGGTTGGAAATGTTTCTTTCCACGGAATGCAGCAAGATTCTTTTCAAAAACCATATTCTGATGAGACGGCATTATTGATTGACCAAGAGGTGCGAAAAATGATTGACATTCAATATGAACGTGCTCAAAAATTATTAATAGATAAAAGAGACGAGTTAGAAAAATTAGCGAAAGAGTTGCTTGATAAAGAGGTTTTGCTCAAATCTGACTTGGAACGATTAATCGGTCCTCGACCTTTTAATGCGGATGGTTCGGCAGCAGAAGCAACGGTCGCAAGCAACTAAATAGATTGAATTTTTAGTCGTTTCTTAGCGAAAAAATAAAGCCTTTTCGATGCAGTGATGCTCGAAAGGCTTTTTTAAGATTCAAGGTGTGTTTTATAGTGTGTGGGAGTTTAAATTTTAATAACACAAATAAACAAAAAACCCATCTAACCACATAACAATTCAATTTCTTTTTTAAAAAATATTGAATTAGGGAATTGGAAATTCATTTTTATAATCCTAATCGATCCTGTTACGAATCGGCTTTAAAAAACAAAGATTCCAAAAAATAAAACATGGTGTATCATTTTAATACATCGTGGTAAATTGAGTTCACGTTTACTAAACTTTGAAAGTTTAGTAAACGTCACCTTGAAAGATTAAAAAGATACAATATGGTTTCATTTTTAAACGATTTGAGCCATTAAAAATCAAACCACCCAAAGTTATCTTGCTATTTTTTCAACTCCACCAACGGCTTCGCACCCGAAATCCAATCCAACGCACGTTCCACCATTTCATCATTTTCGTTTTGGACTTTATGGTAAGTTTCTTGATCAAAAAGATGTTTTCCAAGTCGAGCTTTTAGCTCGCGAGATAAAGCATATTTTGTTTTTCGAAGAATCTTTTCGTTTCGCTTCGCGAGTTTTTCATCCGTTTCAGCGAAAGCCAAAAATTCTTCAAAAGTCGCCTCTGAAATTTGATAGTTTTTAAGGAACTCGTCTTCCTTCTCCCACTGTCTCAATTCCTCCTGTTTTTGTTCAAAAAAGCGATACATGAACGGCGGAACTTTGCCGCGCATTCGAAGATAATACGTCGTAAAAAGGAAAGTATCCAACGGCACAAAAACATCCGGGCTAATGCCTCCACCACCAAAAACTACTCTACCGCCAGCAGTGTAATATTCGGTCGTATCATTATTGGCAAATTTTGGAAGGGTCTTGTAATTCACCTGATTCATAGCGCGCGGTAAAATCATCCTCATACTTTTCAGCATCAGAATAATCCCGCTGAATCGACCGTCCCGAAGGCGTATAATATCTCGAAACCGTCAAATGCAACGCCGAACCATCACTCAATTTGTATTGCTCTTGTACCAATCCTTTTCCAAACGACCGCCGACCAATAATCACCCCACGATCCCAATCCTGAAGCGCACCAGCAACAATTTCACTTGCGGATGCCGAATTTTCGTCAATTAAAACAGCGATTTTATCAATATCAAAAAAGGTAGCTCCTGTCGATTCATAATCATGTCGCTCCGAGTGTGTTCCTTCGGTATAAACGAGGATTTTACCGCGATCATCAAAGAACTGACTAAGCATTTTAGTTGCTTCTTGCAAATAACCACCGGGGTTTTGACGAAGATCAATCACGAGATTTTTCATCCCTTCATTTTCATACATCCGCTCCACGTTTTCCATGAATTCTTTGTAAGTATTTGCGCTGAAACGATTTACTTTTATCAAGCCCGTTTTATCGTCAAGCATATGACCTACGTCAATACTACTATTCGAAATCCGATCACGTTTTACCGTAAAAAATTGAAGTGCTTCATTGCCACGCCGTTGGACTCCAAGTTTTACTTTCGAGTCCACTTGCCCACGCAAATACTCAACGACCTCGCTATTCGTCATCCCTTTTCCAGCAATAATCGAATCACCAACCTGAACAATTTTATCCAAAGGTTCTATTCCCGCTGCCTCCGAAGGACCACCCTCCAAGGCTTTCACAACCATCAGCGTATCTTCCAAAATCATATATTCAATTCCGATGCCCACGAAATCTCCACGCAAACGCTCCCCCATTTCCTCCACTTCCGAACTTGGAATATAGCTCGAATGCGGATCTAATTGATCCAACAAATGATCAATTGCCTCTTCGACCAATTCTTCATCTTCCACATCTTCCACATATTTTGCGTCGATATATCGGATCAATTCTTCCATCCGACCATAACCGAGATTTGATTTTCCATCTTCACTATTTTGCTGAATAACAATAGTCGGCTCCGAAGGTCTGATTGCAATTCCAGCAAACAAGCCCAATCCAAGGGCAAGTCCGATAAAGGTCGGCAACCAAATTTGCCACGACTTCAAATTTTTCTTTTCGTCCATATAGTTTTTCTTCGAGTTCGATGTTTTATTGCAGGAACGCTCAAAGGTAGGAGTTCGTTTAGAAAACTGGCGAGAACAACCCCGAAATTGGGATTTTTTTTTGTTGGGTTGAGTTTCTTCCATAAAAAAAGGAGGCAAGTTTCCTTGCCTCCTTCTTTTTTCTATTGAAAAACGAATATTATCCTCGTCCGTTTCTATTGTTCTTTTTGATTTCCTGACATTCGCAATCTTTGTTAATTCTTCCATTTTCCCCCTCGTCAGTCGTACAACGTTGTCCGAAAAATGCTTCTAAATCAGGACAATCATAAGCCGTTGGATCACATTCGCAATCTGCATTCACAGTTCCTCTTTCACCATCAGCCGTTCGGCAACGGCTGCCTACATTTGCTTGAATATCTGGGCAATCGTAAGTAATCGCCTCACATTCACAATCTGCATTTACAGTTCCTCTCTCGCCGTCAGTAGTTCGACATCGGCTACCAATGTTTGCACGAATATCTGGGCAATCAAATTCTGGCATTGTTCGAGTTACACATTCGCAATCACGATTGATTCTTCCTGAGTTTCCGTCTGCATCTTCGCATTTATCACCGTAATCTGCCTCAATGTCTGGGCAATCATACGTTTTTACCAATTCTTCGCAGTTACAATCTGCATTCACTTTTCCTCTTTTATCATCGTCTGTTTTACACCAATCTCCAATATTCGCTTCGAGATCTGGGCAATCGTATGTTTTTACAACTTCTTCGCAGTTGCAATCTGCACTCACTTTGCCTCTTTTGTCATCGTCTGTTTTGCACCAATCTCCGATATTTGCTTCGAGATCTGGGCAATCGTACGTTTTTACATACTCTTCACATTCGCAATCTGCATTTATAGTTCCTCTTTTATCATCATCCGTTTTACACCAATCGCCGATGTTTGCTTCGATGTCCTCACAATCGTATGTTTCCACATACACTTCGCATTCGCAGTCGGTGTTGATTTTGCCTTTTTTGTTGTCGTCTGTTCGGCACCAATCGCCAAAGTCTTTTTCAATGTCTGGACAATCGTACGCTCCTCGTACTTCTACCGATAAATTTTCAATTTCAGTCGCACTTTCTTTTTCACAAGAAGTCAAAAAGGCCAGTGAAAACAGGAGAGCAAAAGTTGATAAGAAAAATAAGTTCTTTTTCATTTTTAGGTTTTAATGTTGCTCCGGTAATTCTTCACCGAGCAGGAATTAAAAAAAAGGTTAGTAAATCGGCGATTGCGAAAACTGTTTTTGGATGGGATTTTTAAAACCAAATTTTGCAAGCCGTTGAGTAGGTGGTTATAAGAAATGAAAGGTTGCATATTTTCTTTTTTTAAAACTAAGTTTTTAATTCAGTCTTAAAAATTCGAAAAATATACGCTCATTTTTCAACTAAAATCTTTCTCGTTGGAAAAGCAGAATTTGGAAATTGCAAAAAATGCATTCCACTTAAAAGATCAGAGGTATTGATTGAAAAGCCGCCAGTTTGAGTCGTGCCTTGCAAAATGCGTTTACCAGAAAGATCATATAATATCCAAGTGACGTTTTTCGTCGGAGCGGGCGAGAGAATGACTGTTGCTTTTTCGCCAGCAGGATTTGGAAAAATAGTTATGGATTCGTCCGACTTCTGAGCTGTTTTTAAATCGGAAGTGCCTACTAAATCACCCTCCAAATCCGTTTTTATAAAAACCCATTCATCTAAGTCGAATACGCCGTCACCATCAGAATTTCCGAATAAGGCAACGTGATTATCGCCAATCATTGCCACATCAAAAGTATAGGTTTGCAGGTTTTCGTTCGTCCAGCTTTTTGACCATAACAATTCTCCGTCGTCATCAATTTTCATCAAAAGCAATTCCGAAAATCCGGCATCATTAAAAACACTTCCTCCACAAAAGAAACCGCCGCCGGGAGCAGGAATTATTTCAGCTAAACTAACTGTCCTTCCGCTTGGCAGTTCAAATATTTTTTCAAATTCCTTATTACCTATTTGGGAAAACTTTATGAGCTTCTGCTCAACCTCCGTTGGAGTTGGCCATGTTGTTTTGGTCCATTGAGTAGAAGCTAAAAAACTTCCGTCAGGAGTTTGTGTAAATCCACGAATTGAATAAGAGAAGTTTGATCCAGTTATTTTTTTATAAAAAATTCGATTGAAAGAGGAATCTACTTTTTCAATAAAAAAAGTCCTTCCCGAGCTGTAAATCGAAACAATACTTCCGTCTGCCATTACTTGAGGAAATTGGGGAGTAAAAAAATCACCATTAGGGGGTGTTAATTTAGCTTGCAGAATATTTCCTTTTCTATCTGCTTTTGCATAAAAATATCCGCGATCTGGGCTGGTACCGGTTCTTCCAGTAAGCAATATATTTCCGTCTGGCAATGCAGCCATATTCGACAAAATTGCTCCATCCCCGATGCCGAGTGTATCAATACCTTTTGACCAAATCAACTTTCCTTTAGCATTTACTTCGGCAAGAAATGTATAAATCATACGTTGCGGAAGAGCATCATGAATATAAAATCCTGAGATAAAACAACCTCCGTCTTCAGACGGCAATACTTGTTCTATATAAGATCTTGAATGGCTTTTTCCGAATTTGTAAGCTTCTGAAAAGTCAGCAGTTCCTTCGGCATTTATTTTAATTAATCTTGCCTTATGATTCCTGCCAAAGTCATAGGTATAACCTGAGAGAAAAACAGAGCCATCAGGAGCAGTTGTCATATCAGAGCCAGTTTGCGATGCCCAATTACCGAAGGTCATCACTCCTTCTGAAAATTTCGTCGGTTCTTTTTCGGTTCTTTCTAAATCTGCACGAAAAATGTATGAACTTCTTTCTAATTCATGAAATGTGAGATTATTGAATCGAGCTTCGCATAGAATATGAATACCGAAGTAGAAATCATTTATCATTTCTAAAGGCGGCGCAAGGGAACAACGAATACCAACCGATTCACCTGGTGCCAAATCTAATTTTTCTAAAATCACGGTGATATATTCTTCATCAATTAATCGGACGGTTGCTTCTCCTGAATATGCGAGCAATTTAAAAGAAGTAGGATCTGTATTTAAATACTCATTAAATGGAATTCTGAATTCAACGGTATGGGCATTTTCAGAAAGTTGATTTTTAATTTGAGCCGTAAACTCAAAAGGAGTTTGCTCGCCTAAATATGCGTTTGAGCCAACACCTGTCAAATCGGTTAAAACAGCTTGGTCTAAGCCGACTGAATTAGGCGAAAATATCGTTGACGTTCCCGGTTTTTCTGCTCTTGGTCTGACATTCGAATAACCCGTGGCATAAAGTCCATTTTCTTGCAAACCGCAACCTTCCAAGGTAGCGGAAACGGTTTCAGAAAGTGGTGCATCGGGAGTAGGTTTCATGTCAATTCTCCAAGTTCTGCCGTCGGCGGTGAGGTTTAAAACTTCCGATGAACCCGCATTTTTTAAATTGATTTCTAAATCCTTTTCAAGCAAAATTTCATTGCCTGAAATTTCATAAATTGGATTGACGGAAGCATCCAAACCTGTATTTTTAAATTCAAAAACCGTTTCGTTATTGAGGCATTTTCCAGTAACTGAAAATTTGGGTGCATTAATTAAGCCCTCACATAAATTGGGAGAAATCCATGCCTTAATTGGATGAACTGCACCAATCTGAATATCACAAGCCGTTTCTACCCAAAGGTCAATATTTACTGATTTTAAAATCGGAATCGAATCCAAATCAAATGTCAGAACCGCACCGTTTTTTTCAAAAGGAAGAGAAGCTTTTTTTATAAAAAGGTCATCATCCAATTCAACTAAAAGTTGATTTGAAACAGCCAATTCTGAAGTTTGATTGAAAACCGAAATTGTAAACTGGCTGGTCTCGCATCGCACGAGATCTGGCTGTGTTATTTCGACCGTCGGTATCTGACAATCGGAATTTTTATTTTTGACTAAAAAAAACACTTCTGGGTTCGGCTGAGTCAAAGAATGAATTGCACCAATAGGATTTCTACAAATTTCATAAATATCAGGATAGGGATTCAACAATTGAAAAATTGAAAAACTATCCACTTCCGTATGCACTTCAAAACACCCGTTTTTGTCAGAAAGAATTGGATTTCCGTCAAAAAGATGGGTATTTACAAACCAATGAGGCAGTCCAGGTTCTCCAGAATCAGCGAGACAATTGTCGTTTAAATCCAAAACAATTTTTCCTTTTATGGTAATCGGCAAGGTATTTCCGTTTAGTTCGAGTTTTAAAATCCAAGCATCAAAATCACTTTCTTCTTTTCCTTTTTGATTCGATTTTCCCGCAAGAAAAACTTGACCCGCTTTGGTTTCAATTCCGCTGAATAAGCGATCTGTAAATCCTTCTTTACCATAATATTTCCTCCAAACTTCGGTTAGATTTTTATCAATTCTCAGAGCAAAACCAAATTCAGAAAAGCGAGACGCCGTACCTGTTATCAAAAAACCACCATCTTGCAACGGGATCAAAGACATCGGAATTTCGGAAAGCTTAGAACTACCAAATGTCCTTTTCTCAATTAAATCGCCCGCTAAAGAATAATGATACAAATCGACATTTCGATTTCTACTTTCGATAGAGGTTAGCCAAAAAGTACTGTCCGAATCAAGATATGCGCCCACCGATTTATGAAAGCCCGACGGAAAATCTCTTAAATAATATGATTCATCAACGGTCGTATCAATCCTTTTTGCCCAAACCAAAGAGCGATCTCCTCGAATCATCTGCACATAAAATCCATTAAACTCTCTGTCATCCCCTGAAGATGCCTTGCCAACAATTAAAAAGGAGTCAGGAAACGGAGTCGGAAGAATCTTTTTACCGGCTTCTAAGCGTGATACATTATGAACTGTTTTACCAAGAAATCGTCCGTCTGAATTTAATAAAACTATCACTGCATCGTTATCGGAATAACCAGTAAGCAAAAAGCCGTTTTGGTTTTTCACTAAATCATAAAAAGCAGTTGCCTCGGGAATGATTCGTTTCCATATTTCATTACCGACGGAGTCAATTTTCATTATCAAAGCGCCGTGTTCGTTGCCTAAGCCATTATTTTTTCGTTGACCGAAAATCAATAAGTTTCCATCTTCTTGAATTTTTAAACCGAAGCCATTTTCATTGCTTTCTTTATCGTCGGGGAAATAAATTTTATCCCAAACTAAGCTGCCATCTGGTCGAATTTTTTGCAACCAAATTCTGGTTCGATATTCGGTAGCGGAGCCGATTAAAAATAAATTTCCATCTGGTGCTTCAACAATTTCTTGAGTTACATCAAGTTTGCTTTGCCCAAAAAAATACTCCCCAGATTGAGAGAAAACTGCAATTGAAAAAAGGGTTGAGAGGATTATAATTATTTGTTTCATGCTTTGATTTTTTTTAGCTGCTGGTCGATAAAATAAAGGCAGCGAACTATTTTAGACTTTCAAATTTAACATTTTTCATTCTTTTTTCAGTTTAATTGATATTTTTTTGAAATAGTGTTTTTCCAAAAAGCGCCATTATCGTCCTTAACAAATTGAATCTCCTCGCCAATTCATTTCGATTTCAAATCAAGATTTCCTAAATTTGGTTTTAAAACTTTGAGAAAACACTCCCCGAAATGATTGAATTTGATAAAAACGGCTACCTCCTGCCATATGAAATTTTAAGATTAGGCAATCGTTGGGAAAATAAAAAGCTGATTGATTGCTATTTTGTACCTTTCAGTTACCCTGGACATCCTCGATTTCTTCAGTCTCAGCTTGCCTACGAATATTGGCGAAATCAATTTAGCTCCGATAAAGAAGATTTTGAGAGAAAATCAAACCCGAAAGGATTAATCAAAATTAATTTTCAAAAATGAAAGAATCAATTGCAGAAATCAAAACGATAATTCGAGAAATTGAAAAAGTAGATGAATTACTTTTAAATTTCAAAGAAGGAGATGATTCTACACTAAGAATCTTAACTCAAGAGTTTTTGAGAAAAAAAAGATCGTTGGTAAAAGAATTAATAACTGCTTTAGTTCAATCTCCGATAGACAAACGATTTTTTAAAGGACTTTATCAAAAAGCCTTCGAATATTTAGAAAAAAGTGATTC
Organism: Caprella mutica; assembly: GCA_947561585.1. Taxonomy (NCBI): domain Eukaryota; kingdom Metazoa; phylum Arthropoda; class Malacostraca; order Amphipoda; family Caprellidae; genus Caprella; species Caprella mutica. The sequence continues at coordinate 9,196 of CANNZV010005953.1, read as the reverse complement.
CCATGAGGAAATCGAAAACAATTCTGACTTAAAAGTTTTCTTCAAAAAAGCAGAAATCTTAATGAGCGCAAATGGATAAAAAAGATTTTCAATAAAAAAAGCGGTATTCAACTCAATGAATACCGCTTTTTTATTTTACAAAATCATCGTTTACAACGACAAATACATACTCCGTTCATTATGCAATTTTCTAAAAAACGGGTCGGTCAAATCTTTAATAAACCGAATCTCCTCGCCAGTTGATTTCATCTCAGGTCCGAGATTTTTGTCAACGTTCGGGAATTTATTGAAAGAAAAGACTGGTACTTTTATCGCATAACCGCTCGGTTGTGGTTGGATGTTGAAGTCCTTGAGTTTGTGCGTGCCCATCATCACTTTGGTCGCGATTTGGAGATAAGGCACTTTGTATGCTTTCGCAATAAACGGCGTGGTTCGAGACGCTCGCGGATTGGCTTCGATGACGTAAACCTTTCCTTCTTTTATCGCAAATTGAATATTAATCAAGCCCTTGATTTTCAAGGCAAAAGCTAATTTTTTAGTGTACTCAACCATCAAGTTGACTTCTTCTACCGAAAGACTGTAACTCGGCAATACCGCAGCACTGTCGCCCGAGTGGATTCCTGCTGGCTCGATATGTTCCATGATGCCCATGATATGAACTTCTTCGCCATCGCAAATAGCGTCAATTTCTGCTTCTTTCGCTCGGTCGAGAAAGTGATCAATGAGGACTTTATTCTCTGGCATTTTCTTGAAAATCTTCAACACCTGCCGCTCTAATTCCTCGTCGTTGATGACAATTCGCATATTTTGCCCCCCCAAAACGTAACTTGGGCGCACCAAAACCGGATACTCTACTCGTTTTGCAATTTGAATTGCTTCCGCTGCATCATCCGCCGCACCGTATTCGGGGAAAGGAATGTCCAATTCTTTCAACATATCAGAAAATCGTTCGCGATCCTCTGCCAAATCCAACGCATCATAACTTGAGCCGATGATTTTGATTCCACGTTCGTGGAATGTTTTCGCCAATTTCAAAGCCGTCTGTCCGCCCAGCTGAACGATGACACCTTCTGGTTTTTCCAGCTCTAAAATTTCTTCCAAATGTTCCCAAAAAACTGGTTCGAAATATAATTTATCGGCAACATCGAAATCAGTCGAAACTGTTTTCTGGGTTACAATTAACCATGATAGATTCGTAACCAACATCTTTGATTGCGATCAATCCGTGGACGCAGCAATAATCAAATTCAATCCCCTGCCCTATCCGATTTGGACCAGAACCGAGGACGACAATTTTCTTTTTGTCCGTTGTCGGAATACTTTCGTTTTCACCGTCGAAAGTTGAGTAAAAATAAGGAGTTTTTGCCTCAAACTCAGCGGCGCAAGTGTCCACCATTTTATACGTTCGGCGAATATCCAATTTGAATCGCTGTTTCGTAACTTCTTTTTCGTTGATACGCATCACCCATGCGATTTGTCCGTCAGAATAGCCCATTTGCTTCAACTCTCTGAAAAATTCTGTAGGAATATCTTCCGCGACATTGTAGCGCATCAATCGATCCTCTGCTTTTACCAAACGCTTAATTTGCTTGATGAACCAAGGATCAATTTTCGTTAGTTTGAAAACCGTTTTTTTCGGGTACCCCCAAACGAAGAGCATCTTTCAAACGATAAATTCTATCGTCACTCGCCTCTTCCAATCTTCGCAAAATATCTTCCGTTCGAATCCATTCTTTTTTATCTGCTCCCAAGCCCATTCGCCCGTTTTCTTGCGACTGACAAGCTTTTTGCAAGGCCTCCAAAAATGTTCGACCAATTGCCATGACCTCTCCGACAGATTTCATCTGCAAGCCAAGGCGGTGATCTGAACCATAAAATTTATCAAAATTCCAACGCGGCATTTTTACAATTACGTAATCCAACGTTGGTTCAAAAAATGCAGAAGTCGTTTTTGTAATCTGATTTTTCAACTCATCCAAATTGTAACCAATTGCCAATTTTGCAGCAATTTTTGCAATCGGATAACCCCGTCGCCTTACTCGCCAAAGCAGACGAACGCGACACCCGAGGATTGATTTCAATAACAATCAACTCCTCTGTTTCTGGGTTTTGTGAAAACTGAATATTACAACCACCTGCAAAGTTTCCGAGCGAACGCATCGCAATCTGTGCTTGATTTCGCATTTCCTGATAAGCTCTATCAGAAAGTGTCATTGCTGGCGCAACCGTGATTGAATCCCCCGTATGAATTCCCATCGGATCGAGATTCTCGACCGTACATATAATGACTACGTTATCGGCAGAGTCCCGAAGCAACTCTAATTCAAACTCTTTCCAACCCAAAACTGCTTTGTCAATCAAAACTTCATGGGTCGGCGAAGCATTCAAACCGTTCCGCAGTGCTTCGTCAAAATCTTCTTTTTTATGTACAAAACCAGCACCCGTTCCACCTAAAGTATAGGACGGACGAATCACCAACGGAAAACCTATTTTCTGCGCCGCTTCTTTTCCTTCCAAAAAGGAATTGGCAATGAACGAAGGTGCAGAAGCCAAACCGTTTTTGGTCATGTGATTTTTAAAAGCCTCCCGATTTTCGGTCAACTCTATTGCGTCCAAATCGACGCCGATTAGACGAACGCCGTATTTCTCCCAAACGCCTTGTTCTCCGGCGTCGATAGCCAGATTGAGGGCAGTTTGTCCACCCATTGTGGGCAGTACAGCATCGATTTTTCTTTCTTCCAAAATTTCAATAATACTATCCACCGTCAACGGCTTCAAGTAAATATGATCAGCAGTGACCGGATCGGTCATAATCGTTGCCGGATTGGAATTAATCAATGAAACCTCGATTCCTTCCTCACGCAATGAGCGCGAAGCTTGCGAACCAGAATAATCAAACTCGCAAGCTTGACCAATAATGATAGGACCAGAACCAATAATAAGAACAGAACGGATAGTAGTATCTCTTGGCATTTTTCTCTTTTTCCAATTTGATGCGTTAGCGCAAATTGGGCGCAAATATATAAAGACACTGGAGAAAGGAGCGAATTTTTTCAAAGATAAAAATGATAGTTTTACGTTTAGTAAAAAAGTCTGATGATACCATAGCTCATCGCATGGGAATTCTACAAGGAGAGAAATCTACCGAATCGAAGCCTTTTTTAAGTTTTAACGCATTTTAACCCAAAACACCCGTCCCAATGCTTCCGTTGGCACGCTGAAACTTTCATAATCAGCGAAATTTGCAGAAAAATTTAATGATTATGAAAAATTTAAAAATTGCATTTATTGCACTCGCATTTCTTTCGTTCGTTGCTTGCGACACGGACATTTCAATCAATACCATTTCCGTCAAGGTCGAAGACGAAACCGTCAAAACTGACGAAAACCTTGAAGTCAAAGTCAAAGTTCGCGACTCGGAAGGCATTGAATCTATCACTATCAAAATTCCGATTTTAGATGTGGAAGAAATCATCGACAATGGACCAGACAACAATCGTTGGGAGATCAGTCGAAATTTTTTGATTACAGATGCCGCTGACCGAGGCACGTTTTTGATTGAAGTGCTTGTAATCGACGAAGATGGCAATGAAGAGACTGAATTTGAGAATTTTACGATTAAGTAGATTTTTTCAAAACAAGTACCAATCAAAGGAGGCTGTCTCAAAAGCACTTGAAAGATTCTGCCCTCCAAATATTATTTTGCTACGAATGAACGAATGAACACAAATCAAAATTTATTCGTTTTTAATTCGTGAATTCGTGGCAATTATTTGGAATTAAAAAATTATTCGAGGCTTTTGATACAGCCCCATTATTTATCAAAACAACACTTAGCTCCAATTTTCTATTTGTAAAAAAGCAAGTAACGCATGAAATTATTAAAAACAACGATGCTCTTCAGCTTCGTTTTTCTATTCTCATTTTCGGGAAAAACGCAGGAAAAAAACGAATTCAATCAGTTTCTCCTTTTTAAAAGAAAAGACTGGTCAGAATTTTTCAGATCTTATCAATCCGATTCAAACACCGTTGTATTTTGGAGGTTCTGCTGCCTATCATTTAGAACGAAAACAGCGGAATAGTTATCGCTTCTCCCACGTTTTCCAACTTGGCTATTATCATCACAAACGGGTGCATCAGAATTTATTTTTGATGTGGAAACCAACATATGAATGGGTTATTAAAAACAGGATTGCCCTCCGACTATTTCCCGGAATCGGTTATTCACATACTTTTTCCAACACAAGCCACTTTTGCCTTTGAAAACGGAGAATATGTTCAAAAAACAAACTTTGGAAAAGGCCATCCGATGATGTCGGCGGGCTTTGGGATAGGTTATGTTTTTGAAAAAGAGGAACAGCCTTACGAGTTTTTTATAAATTCAGAATTAGGTCTTTTGCTTCCTTATTCGAGGAAGGGCGACTTGCAGTTTACATCAATTCTATTTTTTCACTTGGCGTGAAAATGCCAGTAAAATTTTAAAGCTATGACTATTTTAAAATTAAAAAAACTTCGCTCATTTAAGTCTATTTTTAATGCTTGGTTTATTGATAAGCAGTTGTACGAAACCACCAGTTTTTACATCAGAAAAATACGCTTGCCTACCCGAAAACCACGAATACGCACCCCGATAGCTTGCGTTTTGCCAATTTTTTAAAAGAAAAAGTAACGGAAGGTTTGCCAGGTATTTCGATGCTAATCGAAACGCCCGAAGGCATCTGGACAGGCGCAGCGGGCAAAGCAGATATTGCCAACAACCTCGACATGCAGCCCTGCAATGTGCATCGAATCGGCAGTATGACCAAGGGTCAGCCGTTATTTTGAAATTATACGAACGCGGCGAATTTCAAATTGATGATAAAATCGAACCTTTTCTCGATGCAGAATTGCTCGAAAACGTTGCGAATACCGACGAAGCGACCATTCGACAATTGTTGTCGCACACCAGTGGCATCCCTGATTTTTTGGATTTGGATTATACTTTTGAACTGTATAATGATCCAGTAAAAAATTGGTCAACGCGCGATGAAATTGAGACGATCTTTGGTTATAAAGCCGAATTCGAAGCAGGAACAAAGCAAGCCTACTCCAATACCAATCATGCCTTACTCGGGTTAATCGCCGAAAAAATTACAGATAAGCCGTTGGAAAAGCTTTACGAAGAATTCATTTTCACACCCCTCGGGATGAACGACTCCTATTTCAATCAAACCTCAGAAATTCCAGATGCTTTGGTGCGTGGTTACAATGACGAATATGGCGACGGCACCTTGCGCGATGTAACAGAAATTACTTTTGCCGCTAATTCGGCAGCGGGGGGCGCGGCTTCTTCCGTGGAGGATTGCTACAAGTTTATCAATGCTTGTTTGACCCCCGGCGTTTTGTTTTCTCAATCAACAATCGACTTGATGTTGACCGTTGAAAATGTTCCTCTTGCCGACCCCGATGAATTCAGTTTCGGTGAAGGGAATAAGGTTGAAAAATTGGAAGGCATTAGTTTAGGTTGGTTCAAATTGGATACAAAATACGGCACTGCAATCGGGCATAACGGTGGTGTAATCGGCGGTCGCGCCCGCATGTGGCAAATACCAGAAACAGGACATACAATCATCTATATGTTTAACGGGAAAGGTGCTGAGATTTCCAAAGTCTCTCGAAGAATTTTTAGAAATGAAATATGGGAATTGATTTATGAATAAAAAAACAGCTTGTTGTCTTGACTTCAAGCCATACTACCGCTCTGCCCAAGGATTTTTTAAATAGTCCCGCTATAGCTTTGGTTCTAACGGGACTAAATTCGGAATGAATCATGTTTTGTGAATCAGTTCATTAAAAAGGAGTTTGAAATATAAATTTTTAGATTAGTCTAAAAATATTATTTTTGCAATCGAAAAATAATATTTCACAATGCTTTCAGTCACCGAAGAAAATTATCTCAAGGCGATTTTTAAAATCTGCGAACGCGACGAAAAAGCCGCCGGAACCAATGCCATCGGTAGTGAGCTCAGTACTACCGCCGCTTCGGTGACGGATATGATTCGCCGACTTTCGTCAAAAAACTTAGTCGATTATCAAAAATATCGAGGAGTAAATCTAACCGAAGAAGGAGATCGAATTGCAACAAGTTTGATTCGAAAACATCGTCTTTGGGAAGTTTTTTTGGTTGAAAAACTCGAATTCACTTGGGACGAGGTGCATGAATTGGCGGAGCAGTTGGAACATATTCAGTCGGAAGAATTGGTAGAGCGACTCGATATTTTTCTGGAACGGCCGAAATTTGATCCGCACGGCGATCCGATTCCAAATGCAGACGGAATATTTGCTGCACGCATTCAAGTTGAGCTTTCCAAACTTTCCGAAAATGAGGAAGGTACGATTGTCGGCGTGAACGAAGATGCCCAGACATTTTTGCAATATCTCGACAAAACAGGTTTGGTGCTTGGTGCAAAATTGAAAGTATTGGAAAAATTTGAATTTGACGGCTCAGTTAATTTGTTGCTCAACCGCAGCGATCGATTGACGGTCAGTAATAAAATTTGTAAAAACTTATTTGTAAAACGGAATTCGTGATTCAATACTCGGAATTCGTAACTCGGCGAGGAGCATATTTGAAACGCGTGCCCAGCCGAATCACGAATCACCAATTACAAATCACCAAAAAAGAGAACATGAGATCATTACTAACGCTACTTTTCATTGCTGCAAGTTTCAGCGGTTTTTCACAAGATAAAAAACTCGTTGTCGCCACTGCGTCCATGATTGGCGATATGGCAGAAGTACTTTCGGGCGGGCAATTGGACGTAAAAACTATTGTGCCAATCGGCGGTGATCCGCATCTTTATGAGCCAATTCCTTCTGATGCTGCCTTGGTAAATTCTGCGGATTTAATTTTAAAAAATGGACTTACTTTCGAAGGTTGGCTGGATGAATTGATTGCAAATTCAGGAACGGACGCAGAAGAAATTTTGGTTACCGACGGCATCGAACCAATTGAAAGTACGGTTTACCAAAACGCGACCGATCCACATGCTTGGATGGATGTGAGTTTGGGTATAAATTACGCGGAAAATATCGCTGCTGCACTCTCAAAACTCGATCCTGAAAACACTCAAATTTATTCGTTCAATCTCGAAGTTTATAAATCTCAATTGAAGGAATTGGACGAGTATATTTTAAATAAAATCAAGGAAATTCCAGAACAGCAACGCGTCTTGATCACTTCACATGATGCCTTTCAATATTATGGTCGCCGTTATGGTTTGACCCTCGAATCCGTCCTCGGAACCTCGACCGATGCAGCGGCGCAAACTTCCGACATCATTCAACTTTCGAAAGTAATTCGCGAACGGAAAGTGCCAGCAGTTTTCATAGAAAGCACTATCAATCCGAAGATGCTCAAGCAAATTGCGGAGGACACCGGCGTAAAAATTGGCGGTAAACTTTTTGCCGATTCTATCGGTGACAAAGACAGCGAAGCACCGACGTATATCGACATGTTGAAACATAATACCGATGTGATTGCGGAGGCGTTGAAAGGTAATATTCCCGAGGGATTGAAGGAAAATGAGGACACCAGCGAAAATAATATGATTTATTTTGGATTGTTGGCGTTGGCGTTGATTGTCGGGTCAGTTTTCGTTTTAGAAAAATTCAATAATTAAAGCTCGCCACTCGAACCGTAGTTCGAGCGCAGCCGAGAATGGAAGCATGGAAAATCAAAGTTTGAATCTCCGCTCCTCCATTCTCGGCTTCGCTCGAACTACGGTTTTTTGAGGCTGCCAACTCAAAAAAACATAGTTCATGTCAGAAATATCAGTCAAAGGCATCTCTGTTTCTTACGGTAAAAAAAGAGTGCTGACTAATATCTTTTTAGAAATTGAAAAAGGCAATGTTTACGGAGTCGTCGGTCCGAACGGGGCGGGAAAATCAACCCTTTTCAAAACTATTTTGGGACTGCTCGAACCAGATGCCGGTTCTGTAGAAATCTTGGGCGAAGAAATCAAAGAAGTTCGCAAGCGCGTCGTTTATGTTCCACAACGAGATGATGTGGATTGGACGTTTCCAGCAACGGTTTACGACATCGTTTTGATGGGGCGTTATCCGCATAAAAAAGTCTTTGAAGCCATTTCCGCTAAGGATAAAAAAATCACGATGGAATCGCTCAAAGATATGGGCATCGAAGACCTGCGAGATCGTCAAATCGGTGAGCTTTCTGGCGGGCAGCAGCAACGGGTTTTTATCGCCCGCGCGCTTTGCCAACAGGCAGAAATCTTCTTTTTCGATGAGCCATTTGTCGGCGTGGACATGACGACGGAGGAACGAATTATCAGCATTATGCGAAAATTGGCGGGGCAGGGAAAAACACTTTTAGTCGTTCACCACGACCTCGAATCTGTCCCCGAATATTTCAATAAAACCATTTTGCTCAATCAACGATTGATCGCTTACGGCGATACGGAAACGACTTTTACAAAGGAAAATATTCGAAAGGCATATGGGGCGCAGTTGACGATTTTGCATAAGACGGGGTTGATTGAATAGTTTTTAGTTTTTTTGTACTTTTGAAAAACCAAACATACTATGGCAAACGATTTATACCACGAAGCAGTGGTCACTGCCCTTGAAAAAGAGGGTTGGACTATTTTAAAAGAAAACTACCATTTGATGGTAGATGAAGGGCTCAACTTCATGATTGATATTTTGGCAGAAAGGTATGTGGTAGCGCAAAAAGCAGAAGAATGGATTGTCGTTGAAGTGAAAAGTTTTAATCGAGCATCTTCGACTTATGAATTTCATTCGGCTATCGGGCAATATATTACTTACCGAACCGCTTTGAAATATATTGATTTGGATATTAAATTATATCTGGCTGTCCCAAACAATGTATTTCATGATTTTTTTCAATTTCCATTCATTCAATTTTTGCTAAAAGAATATGGCATTGAAATCATGCCATTTGACCCTGATAAAAAAATTATTACAACATGAACCGAACAACTAAATATTCCGAAATCATCGAAAAGTATCTTTTAGAATTTGAGGCAAATTCTAAAAACGATCCATTTGGGTTTACAACTCAAGCGATAATTGATAAAAACCGAAACCAATATCAATTGGTTTCCCACGGATTCAGAGGAGAACGTTTTTTGTATTCGGTGCTTTTTCATTTCGAGGTTATTGACGAAAAAGTCCGCCT
>CANNZV010005952.1:0-22002 GCA_947561585.1 Caprella mutica | reverse complement strand
CTTTGAGGTAAAGAAATTTCATCTTTTTATAAAAGACTGCCAGTAAAATTGATAGTATAGTAATGTTTCTTAAAACTATTTTTAGTACCTATAATATATTTTAGTAAAATAACACATCACTATCTTTATTTTATTCATTTCAACATATTACCTATAAGCCAATGCCTTTATTTTTTTATTATAACGCAATCGGCAATACGTATCCCCAGCAACCATGGCACATTGTGCCAACATGGGCACTAGATGGTTAGATGGGCAAGAGATGACACACTGAAAAGTAGCCAAGAAATTACATGGGGATAACGTGGTTTTTCATTCTCATGGAATGTTACCTTGAAAGAAGGTTGGTTAAATGTGGTGAATCCGTCCCACAGAATTGTTATATTGGCCCAATCTGATTACTATATGACGTGTCAACATTAAAGGGCTGAACTGATTAACATATTGGCAACATCTTGGGCCAATATGGTTACAACATAACAGCCCATGCTGTCACCATGTTGGCCCATTTTGCAAAAAACCACACAGTACCAATACGATTTGTACACCTAGTGCCAACATGGGCCCCATTAACTTGTGTTGCTTGGGATATATGGTACCTACGTATTAATACTTTTACCTAAACTTTATATAATAGCTAAATTACATTTGTTGAGTGGGATAGGTTAATCATTAAATTAAAATAATCTCGGTTAGTTTATAACTAATTATTGTAATAAACTTCATACAAATATCCAAACCAAGTTAATTAGTAACTAACTAATCTTAGTAACCTAGGTAGGTAGTTCTTTAGTAATTAATAATTCTAGGTAAAAGTAACTAACCTATATAATTAGTAAATATCTAACCGAGGTAATTAGTAATTTTAACTATCCAAGGTAGTTAAAAGTTACTAACTACCTATAACCTAGGTTAGTAGGTACCTAGTTTAAAAAATGTGGAGAGCTAAGAGCTTATGTCGCCGATATGAGTAGTTAATTGCACATGTAAATCCACGAGATTCAAAAGTCAATCCACGTGTGGATGCTTTTGACTTTTGAATCAAAAGTCTGGTGGAAAGACTGAAAAAACCCTACGTGTGTACGGCCCTTTAGAATCTATATACTCATAAACAGTCTCCTTCGCTTAATGAACAAGCGAGTTCTTTTAATTTAACTATTTTGGGTTGATAACTTATTATTTTTCCTTTTCTTCATTTTAAATTTTCTTTAATTTCTATTAACTATTTAGGTGACTTTATTAATTTTGGTATCCAAATACTTCTTAGTTCTATATATTTCTTTAAAATTAGTCTAAATTAGGTTATTGATAATGAATATTCTATTATTCGAAAGCTCTAGAAAAAATAAAGGATGTACAACTTTTTCGTCGTTTCTCTTGTGCTACACTTCATATATTTATGTAATAGTTGGTATACTAAGGTCTGATGTTCACTTTTCCACTAATAACTTTCTGTTGGGAACGTATTTACTTATGAATATCAAGGTAGGACTCCTTTTAAAAACTTTAAAAGTCAGTATCTTTTAAACTACAGTAGTGATGATCAAATAGAATATCTACTACACTTGTCCCGAAATTAGAGTCTTCAATCTCTATCGAAGATTTTTTCTTCTTTTTGATTATATATAATTATCAATTACTATAAAATTATGTGCCTACGTGTCTAGCTAAGACAGATAATATCTTAATTTGGTAAATCTGACGATATTTAGAATTGGATGCAACTAATTTTTGTTTAGCTGCTCTGCTTAATCTTCTTTTCGATAAGAATAATGCAGTTACAGTGTTAGTGTCTGGATATCCTTACCTGTTATCAGTTCTGGAAGATGCTCTATATTTAGTAGTATAATTAAAGTCCTTATAGTAACAATGGAAATGATTTTGATATAAGATGATGAAAAATAAATTAATTCAAGATTGCAGGAGGTTTTAAATTTAGTTATAAATGTTTTCTGGCATTATGTCCATCTTGCCTACTATAAAACATAGATTAGATTGAAATATTGTAAGATAATTATGTGTAATAGAAAAAAAATGAAGTCCTAGCGAAAAATGTTATATAATATATTACTAGAACATCTTAACCTATACATAACTATAAGTAGTAATATAAATTTATTTGTAAGTGTATAACCGGTTATATATTATATAATTTGTAAAAAAAAATCGATAATACAGTTGGCTTCTAAGAAAATCCTACGGTTATGTAATAAATAAATCAATTTTGGTTGTTAATTTTATACGAAAATTATACACAAAACATAATTGAATAATGATTAACATAAAAGTTTATTATTCTCTTGAAATGATATTCTGTTAATTATCACACCTGTAAAGTGAGCAGAAATAAACAGGTGTAGTACCAATGAATTACATCTAATTAGTAATTAGAAACGTTTGAAGACTATAGTCATATATTTCCGTTATCTACATTTTCCTTATCTGATAACGTTAGGAAAATTTATCAATGAACTGAGTCACTGATAAGAAATGTTAGTAAATATTCGTATGAATTAATCCATACTAATTTTACAGCATCTTATCATTATAGGATTACACTTCGTGTACTGACTCATACTATGACGTAAATATAAAATTATTAATCTCATTTCTAGTTAAATTATACTATTTGTAAGCATCACTTTATAGTATTTATACTGTTAGAAATCAATTGAATGGTTTAGTCTCCACAATTCTTATTTTACACATTTCTTTATAATTTAATAAAAATAGATAATTTTCAATAATAAATAGGATATAATATTATTGAAGAAATGCATAAAATATGTTTAATTTTTATGTATATATGAGAGATTAAACAGGATGTATCAGTTGAGTCATTGATATTAAACATGACGTTTATTAATTTATTTCTTGAGATTAAAAATGAGGTATCAATTTAATCTTTGAAATTGAACATGAATTTAATCCTTGAGATTTTGTTGTGCATGTAAGCAAAATATGGGAAATTTAGCATCAAGCTGTTGACTGAACTATAACTACTACAGAATATACATTCCGTATAATCACGATAATTAGATAATTTATGGATTCTGCCTCCAATGAATGCCCAAATAAGGCAATCAAATGATCGACTATTAGATGTGAACTTCTAGTGGCCTAGAGGCAAGTAGTCGCCTGACTGAATACCTACTCCAGAGGCGCCGAATGCCTAGATCTAGTCTAAGCCTTACCTAGATCTAACCGGTATAGTAATATACGAGGAGAAATAGAGTATACTGTACAGTCTGGTAGTCACAGTAGATAGCACATGTTGCAAATGCTGTAAGTCAAACGGGAGGACTATCATTGCAATGAATGATTTTCTGTTCAAAGACGAACATGTAAAATTGTGCAGTTGTTAGGCGAACTAAATGATCCCAGAGAGGCAAAAGAAATCGGTCATATTTAACGAGGTAACTTGCATGCAATACAATGAGGTACAAATTTGAAAGTTTAATAATTGTATGACATATTTCCTAATTGTCATTTGTTAGTGTAGAGTTCATTGAATAACCAGAATCGAATACATTGGTTGACATTAGCAGTAGTATGAGGTTAGCATGCGTACAGTTGTAACCGAGAGAAGTGTTGCGAAGACCTGTTGTCGCCAATGTCCCTGGGTAGTAGAGCTTAGCATCATCCTTCATACTGTTCCAAGACTCTCTCGGTGAACGTGGTAGTCGTTCTCTCTGAACCGTATATATTATCTGATCTAAAGTGCGATAGGCAAATCAAACGAAAGTTATTCGCTTGGTTTAGAAGTGATACCAGAATTGTAAGTGAATATTTGGGGGGTAAGTTTGAATAACCTGTTTCTTGTTTTAATTCATTTGTCTAATATTGATATGATGTTATTTCGTAGATCTATATTATATTCACGAATTATCTATTTCATTCATGGTGAATATTTAGTTTCAATTATGGAATAGTACTACTTTATCAGGGATATAGATTTGGCATGTCGGCACTATAAAATATTAACCCTAACCAAAGAGCTTAATTGATCTCGTGATTAAGCTCTACTTAACATATACTCAGGTTCTAGTTTTAATTTAATGCGGAGAATTTATCTAAGGACACGAACTGGTTAAATGAGTTTTTAGTGATAAGAGTATATCGTATTTATTGGAATATCTTAAGTCTGATAAATGCTAATGATGCTGAAGAAGATGTTAGAACAATCAGAAGAAGAACAGTTAAAGATTATCTGGATATAATAAATATAAGGACTATCATTTGAAGTGAAGTGAAACTTAATATTGCGTGGTTGCATAGTTTCAAAAAAATATTAATATATGTATTTATTTATTATCACAATAATTTACATTACTAATATAAAAACACGATGATTTCATTATTTCAACATTATTATTCATTCATATGCTTCAAGTTTTAATCATTATATTTTGCAGTAATTCATTGTACCAACACATGAACTGGTTTCTTATTGTAAATTGATTTGACTATCTTGTTTCTCATCAGATTTTATAATATGTAATTCACGAAATTGTAAATATTTTTCATTAGGTTTATAATGTTAGCTGCTTTGAAAGATATTCAAATATTGCTGCTCATTTTATGACAATTATCTGCAAACACGAAACTTGAAACTGCGAAATGGACACGAGAAGAAGAAACGGACACCTGCCTAACGAAACACATCGCCGATGGGTGAGTATGCAACTCATTGTGTGAAATAATCTACTTTCAATTGGAATCTTTCTTTATTTTGCTAGAACATAATGTCTTATCCATTTTTCTGGATTCGTGATATCAACATTTGGTATTGGTTTGATGACGTCATGTTGTGAATATCTATTTCCTTACAGTTTAAGCTGTATTAATTTATTTGCAATCTTGTTTTGTGCAACTGTTGGGCACACTTTTTTCGAAAATTCATAAAAATTAGAAACGGATTTAGCTTGCTTTTATATTATTGATATAAGTATTGCAATTACTATTATGTATTTTGAAAAATAATTGTATTTTAATAAAATACTCTTTAATTATTTAAATCCTTCAGTTAGTTATTATTAGTTAAGAAGCTAATTAATAAATGTCAAGCTTTTATGTTATTGGTTACTATGAGAATACATTTTTTCTAATACGGAATAACCTTAAAATTTTATATATTAACAACAGTATGTACGGTTTGCATCGATATTGCTAAACAAATACTAACCATGATTCGTGTTTAAATGAGATGAAATATTTCTAAAGTAAGCTATCTCTTTAACATAATAAGATTAAAACAGTGAAGTGAAGCCTATGAAGTGTAAGTGTGCTTCATGCGCATGCTTCTTCATCCATTTACCAACTTAACTATTTCACCTCGAGTAAATACTTAGAAGAGGCATCTCTTCAGTAACTTAGTAAGAATTAGTACGGTTGCAGCAGTGATGAGCGTAGGTACTTCAAAAGAGATTGAAAAGGCTCTAAATTCAGGAAAAATTACTACACTATCAGGTTTAAAAGATCAAAGAACATCTCCACAGCCTGAATATTCTTCAAAATCAATTCCTTCTCACCACTCTCCTGAAAATCAAACTTCCACTGGATTTGGTTTAGTGCATAGAAGAAGGTCAAGTCATACAGAATTTATAAGTCCCAGTCAATCAATCACCAGTACGAATAGTGACGTTTCGCTCTATTCTTTTAAAAGCACATATTCTGATTTTGAAGAAGGTATTTGTACGGGTAAGCTCAAATTATCCCCCTCCAGCAGTTATCATAGCTCAGATACTTTGAGATCCAAAGACAGTAAAAGTTCTACAAGTTCATCAGAAAACATCAGTCAGAGTTATACTCTTCATTTTGATGATCCCCTAGAATCAACTTTATCAGAAAAATTGAATATGGATTCCAACTCCGATGTGCAATACTCTGATGCAGCAAGTACTCCACCAAAAGTAAAGAAGAGTTTAATATCTTCATTACGAAAATCTAGAAAATCTGATAAATTAAAAAGAACCAAGTCTGATACATCAGAATTTACGAATGACTCCGCTAGTCAAAAAGGTGGAATGAAATCTGATGAGGAATCAAGCAGTGGAATATTTTCGAGTGAGATGAGTATTTCATCTCAGCAGAGAGCATATGAAAATGGATCAGGTTCCATCTCCAAAGAGAATAGTAGGTCGAAGAAGAAAATGAAAGACAAATTTCCCGAAAAGAAAGATGGATCACTGAAGCGTGGATTGTTCAGAAAAAAAGAAAAAAACTCTTCTCGTTCACCATTAGATTCTGGAAATAACTCTGACGCAGCCATTGATACTGATAACTCACTGGTAGAATTTGAAGACACTGACACTGAGCCATCTTTCACAATTTCTCCTTTAGCTAAAATAAGCACAGAACCAAAAGATTTCTTGCCTATCGAAAATAACGGTGCAACTGAAGATGCTTCTTCAACCGAAACGAGCAAAATCACAGAGCCAAATAGCTCATTTAAGCCAAAGAAGATCACCCCAGCAAAAAATCGCAGATCAAAAGATATGAATGGAATAATTGATGATATTCCTAAAAATGACAACGAAATTGTAGTAGTTCGACCTCCAGAGAATCCAATTGCACTTGCTCCGCTCCCAGCTGAAAAGGTAATTACTTCATCGCCATATCGACCTGGCAATTTACATTTTACAAAATTTGAAACTAAGGCAAATGATCTCCAAGGCAGTTCCTTAAATCTAATATCCCCTCAACTGATTCAAAAACTTCCCAATGTAAATATTTCATCAATCAATAATTTCGACAAAACATTTCCCATTACCCAAACAAATAGTAACGAATCGGACTTACTTTCCTCATCGTGCAATAAAACTGCAAATGATCAAATAAATGATACTCAGTCAATTAATTTATCGGAAAATTCTATTTTAGAATATCCCATTACGTTAGTGGGTGCCAACAAAACTAGAGACACAGCATCTTGTGAAGATCATGAGAACCGGAAGTCTCTACCTTCAGAAGTAGAAAGAGAGTATGACAGCGGAAGTCCAGAGGGCGACACGCAATTTAGTAAACGTGGATATCTTTCCTCGTGTTCTTCGGTATTATTAATATTGATCATTAGTAGTTTGCTAATTAAATTTTAAGCAGTACACCATTTCCAACTGTAATACCGCTTTCTTTTATCGGTATGAGCTAATTATTTTAGTTATATACAATTAGTTTCAGTGGTTTTTCTTTTTGCATACTTTATATATTCTTAACATCAAACATAGTAACTAATATTTAGTGAGAAAATGCGTTCCTAATTTCAAATGTTTCTTTAGCTTAAAATTTGATTTTGTTTTAATATAATTTGAAGCAGTAAGTAAAAGGCCAATATAATTTTTCTGATTTCCTAACATAGTAATGCTAATCCCTGTAATTCGTGATATACACCATTGGTATACAGATTACCTTTAGTTCCAAGTGTATAAGTTATTACCATGTCCTTAATATTCATTAGGATGTAACAGTCATGCACCAGATTATTAAGCTGAATGCATTCAATATGGTCATAGAGTTTGAAATTTAGTTACATGCTTGTTGAAAACTGGCAAAAAATGATATTCTGCAGATAATTTACCAATTTATTAGGAGTAAATTTGCAACTTGATTTGAATATTTGTACACTTCTTTTATCTCAGGCTGGCAGTAGTAACATTGATAAGAATGAGCATCTGTACAAGATTCTGGTCATCGGAGAGCTTGGCACTGGTAAGACTTCTATCATCAAGCGGTACGTACATCAGTTTTTCAGCCAACACTACAGAGCCACAATTGGAGTCGATTTCGCCCTGAAGGTTTTGAACTGGGACAGCAATACTGTGGTTCGCCTTCAATTATGGGACATTGCAGGTACTAAATATGAACAACATTTTTCTACCAAATGGATGTACTGGATAAAATATGTATATAATTGATTAGGAATAATGGAGCAAAATACAAAATCTTTCGTTTTGTATAATTATTAATTAACATTATAAAGCTTTCCGCTTCAACATATTATTTCAATAGTGCCTTATGATTATTTTTCAGGACAAGAGAGGTTTGGAAACATGACTCGTGTCTACTACAAAGAAGCTGTCGGTGCTTTCATAGTATTTGATGTCAGCAGAGCTCAAACTTTTGATTGTGTCAGCAAATGGAAGGCAGACCTTGACAACAAAGTCACTCTACCAAATGGAGAGACAATTCCTACTGTACTCTTAGCTAATAAAGTGAGTATATTTGAATATATTCATGTTCAAAAAGAATCAGTTCACCAGATAGCAAGATGTGAAGCAGTTATATTACACTCTCAAGTTTCATATCACCTACAAGGTTTAGTTATTTTCCCTGAGGCAAGGCCAGACGATCAAATTTCCTCTTCCACATTTGATGAAAAGTTTGTCAAACTTTTGTAACTTTTGCAGAATTTCTATCTCATTTTTCATGTACTACCATCCAAACTACCTAAATTGCCTGTATATGGGATGTTATTGTGTAATGCTAATGGAACGTTATAATTCATGTTGAAGTTGCTCATATTTTGAAAGTAGAGATCTTTTTTTTTTTTTGTTGTTCGTATCATGCGACATGCAATATGACAATATAATATAATTAATTGCAATCGAAAATCACGTTATTTTCTCCCTTTCTTGTCATTGGTATATCTTCGGGTCATAGGTATATCTTTTTAGAGAGCCTGCCATTAATATAACAACGATTGGAAAAACATACGTTTTATAACTACCGTTGGAAAGAATGATTTTATCAATTTCAGAGACGTCGTCGATATTCCTTCTTGAAGTCTGCTTGAATGACAATAACTGCTGTTTCATCAAAGAATGTTTCTAGAAAACGTTCAGTGACTTATGATGCAAAGCTTGCTGTTTTTAGCTTGATTTGTTTAGAGAAAATGGTTTATCAGACGCCGACAGCCGAACTTAAAATCTTTCTCTCTGTTTAACCAGTTTCAGGTTCAATTAAATCATCTCTTATAAAATCTTTTCAACTGCAAGTAGTTATTTCGATTCAAAATATTTTCTTTTGAGACGTCGTTGTTATTGATATTTTATTCTAAATCATTTTAATTAAAACAAGGTTAGTTCAAATGATACATATTTTTATAAAATATCATCCTTCAAAATGTGAATATCAAACCTAACTACTGTATATTGAGAAGATTCTGTTATCTATTGTTATCATTCTTTAGTTATAATTAAAATTATTTATCTATTGTACAGAAAATACGTATAATCCCATAATAAATAATAAAATCTCTGCGTACAAGCAAAGACAATCAGTTGGTAGATTGAAAACTAAACCATGTGTATAAGTGTAATGATTCTTCATATCAGCAATGTAATGAATTAGTATTGCTTGTATCTATACCAATGTAACCGTTACTGTGTGTGTTTCTAGTGTGATCAGCCAAAAGAAGGTCTGGTTAACAACCCCGCCAAGATGAACGAATACTGCAAAGACGCTGGATATGCCGGATGGTTTGAGACATCAGCCAAGGAAAACATCAACATAGATGAAGCTGCTAAGTTCCTCGTGAACCAAGTAAACAAATAATATTCTTTGGTTTTATGTCCTAGTATAGACGATTATTTGTATGATTAATTATTTACAGTGTGTTTTTTTTTCTTTTTGCAAGACTTTGAGCCCCCACTAGGAATATTTGGAATAAGAATTTAGAAGAAACAAATATATTTTCTTGAAGAATAGGCTTGGTAGTTACATTTCATGTAATACAAACTTATTTGAAACTCATTGAAAACACTTCTAAAGGCTATCTACATAATATGTTGAAAATGGTCGCAAGAATCCTGTAGTTAAAGTCTTGCGTGCTTCAAGACGCTCTTCGTCACCCTCTCAATTATTGCTGCGTCATAATTTGCAGATGAGAATCCACATGATATTGTCAAATGAAAAAAAGTAATGACATTTGTTGCGAGAGTGGACGGAAAATTTTGTTGTCCAAGCATTCATCGATGACGACGGCCCTTGTGACTCTGTTAATGGTTCCTATAACATGGCTTTGCTGAAAGACAAAGTGCGGTAAACTTTTTTGAGCCTCTGCAACATGACGCAACTCTGGTGGATGCAAGATAATGCTCCATCTCATTGTACAAGAGTGGCTAAACAGTTCTTGAAGAAAATTTTAAAAGGACGAGTTACCAGAAGAGACACTGAGATCTTCTGGCCAGCACTCAGTAAGAACTCAATACTCTTGATTTCCATTTCTTGGCTACAGCACAAAATATTTTGTATTCGGAAAAACCTCAATCCATTCGTCATATTATAGAATTTAGTGTGTGAAGCTGTCTGGTGCAAATTATGACACAGTAACAATTATTGAGAAGGTGACGAAGGGTCGAAGAGAATCTTGAAGCGCGCAAGACTTTGACTACAGGATTCCGGCGGCCATTTCCAACACCTTCTGTAGATAACCTTTAGAAGTATTTTGAATGAGTTTCAAATAAGTTTGTATTACATGAAATGTAAGTACCAAGCCTTATCTTCAAGAAAATATATTTGTTTCTCTAAATTCTTATTTCAAATATTCCTAGTAGGGGATTAAAGTCTTGCAAAAAAATAGAAAAAAACACTACATTATTGTCATATAATTCTATATTTCAGATTTTGAAGAATGAACAGAGTGGCCTGATGATGACTGACTCCCTAGACAACGAGAGGCTGACCCTTGACTTGCAGAGTAGTGGTGATCAACAACTCAATCAGTCCAAATGCCGGTGCTAGGTGTCTTATAATCACTGTGTTGGTTAGAAAGAACTTCATTCAGTCAAAAGAATTACTTTTATTCATTAATTGAGAACTATGTTTTACTTGAAACTGGTGACAATACATTTATGATTAGCAAGTAAGGGGTTCTGGAGGTTCATGAATTTCAATGTTCCTAATATTTCTTTGTACACTAGAATAAAATGATGAACTTTTTAATATGGAGAGCAACATATTCCCACCTTAGTATATAAAATATTCTCATAATTCCAGTAGAAAAATATTATTTCGGTGTGTTTATTGGTATTTAATATTTAGTATTGAACTTCTTAAAATTTTTGTGAAAGCTTGAAAATTAATTCAAAATTAAATCTTACTATGACCAAAATTTGCTCACCATGACTATAGACAATAAGTAGGTCTAACTTAATAATTATTTATATGCTATATAATTCATGGTATGTTCTTTACCTGCTTTTTACAATAGTTTGTACAGGAATTTCCCATATCGAAATAGAACAATCATTAAAACCTATCCAAATAATATAGTGCAACGGAATTTATCTACATTTGATAGAATTGTTCAATAAATACAACTATCACTTTAGACCTGAAGTTACTTATTTGGTGTGTATTTTATATACGTAACTGGCTGCTAATATGCTTCTGAGTATTATTTAGAATAACGCTGATTTTACTGCCCAATTGAAAGATTCTACTTATTTTTAAGTAGACTCTTACGTAAAATCAACTCTTCATTTTCCTCTTCCTTTCACGAGGATACTACTTCTTTAGCGGTCAAATTTGTTAGAATTTAGTCTGGTGTAAGTGACTACAATGATTTTTCTTCATTACGGTCATAGTTTAATAAACATCTTGAATTATTTTTTTATTTGATATCGAAGCTATTTCAGAACCTAAAATTTTCAACATAAATATTTGATAAAAGTTCAATTTTTTTAAAGTTTTCAAAAAATTGATCTGCTACAATTCTGTATATAGAGCAATTCTTCCATAAATTTTCAAATTTACTTTTTTTCCTGAAAGATTTAGGTATAAATATTATCAATGCTATATTTAAAATAGAATATTCACCATTTCATATAATAATGCGTGTTGTGTGTTATTGTAAATGTTATGCATATTATGCTATATTTCAATATAATTCTATTTCATAATCCATATATTTTACATTCCATGACACTTGTGTTACTTAGTTTTATTTCGTTAGAAGTCTTCAAAGTCAATTTTTTAATTCAGTTTTTCCAATTATATATCACAGGTAACTATTTTGAAATTTCTGGAATAATTGATAGTATAATATAAAATACTTAATTCTGTAATGGTAAAATTAACCTAGTTTGAATAACTATATCACTAATCAAATTTGTTTTGAGTTTTGCAGGCAGCCTCGCTGATATAATTTCGGACTTATTACTATAAAGGATTTTTTTAAGTATTTATGAGTAAAACATTCAAACTGTGTCAATATTTTATTGTGACTTTAACCTACATATTATAAGATGGAGGGATTATAAACCTAAATAAAATAAGAGATAAAAAAATAAGTGAATGTTGCCAGTTTGCTGTAACTTTTCAATAGAAGCGTTTGCAAATGGCTAACA
The DNA here is from genome assembly GCA_947561585.1 of Caprella mutica. NCBI lineage: Eukaryota > Metazoa > Arthropoda > Malacostraca > Amphipoda > Caprellidae > Caprella > Caprella mutica. The sequence goes on along the minus strand of CANNZV010005952.1, from coordinate 9,655 downwards.
GTGTGTTGCTGGAGAGTCCAGGGAACCGAATAAACAAAAGTTATGTTGAAGTGAATGAATGCCTGAATCCAGGCTACGTAAGTAGTGCAGTTCGGTTTTTTTTTCATTCTCTCGATAACTTTACCATAAAAGTGAATGGTATTTAAATAAATAGATAGATTGAGAGAAAAGGAAACCTTCACTAAGTTTCACTTTCATGAGCTGCTGACGAGACACAAACGAAGGCCTGCTTCACACTTGCGTTTTCTAACACAACAAAAAACTCTTCTTAAAATGTGTTCACACTTGCATTTTTTATCGCTTAAGGAAAAATCACATTAAAAAAATATTTGTATCCCTACATTGACGCGCTTGTTTTATTATTGTCTTTAAAATAATTGAGTTATTGTTTTCCTTCTTGAAATTCTTAAGAAATGTAGAGTTCGTGAAACGACGAGAGTTTTTTGTCGAGCTTTCGAATCTAATATTTATTTTCAATATCCTATTTTAACTAATTTGAAACGAAACATTTTAAACTAATTGAAGTATTATTGATACCAAAATGAATCAATAGTAATTTTTTCCATACATAGTGAATTTCACATAAAACAAAAATTGTTTCACGAACACCTATTTATTAAAACTGCTTAGGTTTTCAAGACACTGACTTGTAAAGTTTCAAAAGTACTCCTACCTAGATATTCACAATCAGTTGTATACGTTCCTAACAGATGGTTATTAGTGAAAAATTAAACATTACAGACAATTATTTTATAGTTACTTTTTTTTTAAACTTTAAAAGAAAGTACCTTGAAAACTAGTGTTGAGGGGATGAATATCTAGGTAGCCGGTAAATTGCTCGAAAACAATTGCTCGAATTATCAAATTTCTCGAATGAACAAAATTGCTCGAATTATAAAATTGCGCAGTTTTCGATTTTATAAAAGTCAGTTATTCATGAAGTGGAGCTGCACCTAACAATCCTTGTTTCTTTTTAGTAATTGATCATTAATCATTCTATAAATGATTTTAATTATTACTCAATCTGCATAATCTTTTTTTAGACCGTTTGTGTCATCTCGTATCTAACATGTGAATTGGAATCATGTGGTGAATCACTACTATTCAGGTTTTTTTATCATAAAACCCGAAAATTTATTTATTACTAACCTATCTGTATGTGGTACCTCAATAGGTGAAATAACTCAAAGTTATGGCAGAGTTTTAATAAATCTACAAAATTTTTCGGGTTTTATGATATAAAAAACATGAATAGTAGTGATTCACCACATGATTCCAATTCACATGTTACATACGAGATGACACAGACGGTCTAAAAAAAATGATTATGCAGAATGAGTAATAATTAAAATCATTTATAGAATGATTAATGATCAATTACTAAAAAGAAACAGGGACTGTTAGGTGCAGCTCCACTTCATGAATAACTGACTTTTATAAAATCGAAAACTGCGCAATTTTATAATTCGAGCAATTTTGTTCATTCGAGCAATTTGATAATTCGAGCAATTGTTCATTCGAGCAATTGTTCGTTCGAGCAATTGTTTTTCGAGCAATTGTGTTTCGAGCAATTGCTCTTTCGAGCAATTGTTCATTCGAGCAATTGTTTTTCGAGCAATTGTTTTCGAGCAATTGTCTTTCGAGCAATTTACCTAGAACCGAATATCTACTATATACTTGTCCCGAAATTAGTCTTCAATCTCTTTCGAAGGATTATCCTTCTTTAAAGCATATCCAATTATAAATTACTATAAAATCATGTGTACTCGCGTTTAGCAAGGACAAATAATATCCTAATTAGGTAAAAAAAATCAGTATCTTGAAAAATAAATTACTCCCAAGCTCTGTTATGTTTAATTTTCCACTAACAACCGTCTGTTAGGAACGTAAGTACTTGTAATTATCTATAGGTAGGAGTTTTTTTAAAAACTTTGAAAGTCTCTATCTTGAAAACTGATAATTAAGGTGTTCGTGAACCAATATCTGTTTGATGTGAAATTCCCCCTGTGTGTTAAAAATTACATAAGAATCATTGTATCAATATCACAGGAAAGAAGTATTTTTGGACATTTCGTTATTCTTGAAAAAGGTTTTTTTATGAATGTTGTCAAATGTTGTCGAAATTGAAATGAAACACCCTGTATAAACATTGAACAACTGCAATTGGTTGCTAGTAACAATCCATTTTTCTTTTATAATTGCATACTAATAACAATGATTACTAATAGAATATTTCATGCCCATAGAGTTTACTCTGAAGCTAAATGATAAAGAAATACAATATCTATTGAATTGTAGTTTTCTCTTGACTCTTTATCAAAGTTACAGCCAACACAAGTATTTCCATAAAAAAATCTGCTTCTTCCAAATATGGCCAGGTGATAATTTTATATCTATAATAATATGCAAATTCTCATATGTAAACATATAATATAATCACGTTGTTAGAGGTAAATTTCATCATTATGAAAATATGTTTCTTTATAATTCAAAATGAGTTCTACCCATGGCATGTATGCACTTGCAATGTTAATTGTGAAAAAAATGATTTGCCATCCTTTCTATCCTGAATTTTTATTTTTATTCCATATGCAGTGTAATATGTAGAACAGCCCTGTTATAGAGATGTATTGGAAAGTATTAGACACTTTTTTTATTAGTCAAGTCACGAATTATGGTGAACCATTTTAACTCTTCATTAAATTTTTGATCGTATAACCTACTGGATTTTAGAATTATTTTTTTGAATTGATAGCTCTACCTACTAAGCCTTTTCCTGATTTGTAAATCATAAGATAGTGATTCTGAATAGTCGCTTACTTTCCTAAATTTCTCGCAATTTGTGATGATTGGAAATATTACTATATTGTGTATAACTCTACCAGCAAAATAAGTTTCATTTTTTAGTAGAATGTGCCTATAACTTATGATTATTTTTTAGATTCTATCATTATATGTATTTAAGAATATCGAATCGTTAAAATTTGCTTCACAGTTGAGGTTGTTCCTTAATTTTGGGAAGAAATGAAACTCAGTAGACTTTTCAGTTTTCTGTTTTGGTTAACAGGTGACATCATTAACGGTTGTTAACCTGGCGAATTCTTAACCTAATATCAACCGGGGTGGAAGTGGGCAGCCCCCACCCCGGTCTAGGACGATGTTGTTGTCCTCTGTGAGAGCGAAGCTATGGTCAATGTTAGGACCAACTTCCTCTCACTGGGCGGCGAGTGTACGAGCAGGTGTTCGGGCAGAACTGGCGGGCGTCTTTCAGACGCGGGGATCTCTCGATGCAAGCTGAAGTCCATTTACTTCACGGTCGCAACGAGATATTCGAATTTGATGAGCATTTTGGAGATTAGTATCCATAACCCTTCATCATTGGAGCACCGTATCCCATAGATGGAGCTCCATAGCTGGGAGCAGGAGCACCGTAACTTGGTCTTGGTGCAGGAGCGGCATATCCTTGCTGAGCACATTTGGTTACAGTATGATATTCTGGTACAGTATGATACACTGACATAGTAATGTACTGATTAACAGTTTCAGTTACAGTATTGTAAACATAATCTTGCTTTGTCTCAGTTACATAGTTTGTAACATAGTAAGGATTCTTCACAGTCTGAGTTACATACTGATTCTGTACCTTGGTTTGAGTTACATAGTAACCCTTAGTTTCATAACCAGTATTGGTGGCATACTGTGTCATTGGATAGCTTTGAGTGATAGTCTTTGTGACGTACACTCCAACAGTCTCTGTGAAGTATTGAGATGCTGTGTTGTAACCATAGGCACTTTCTGTCATATGCACTGGCACTGTGACCATTTTCGTATCATAGAGAACCTTAGTCTCAGTAAGGATATTAGGCTCAGCGTAGGCTGTCATCGTAGAGTATAAGATGATAGTCTTGGGAGCCACCTTAGTCTCGGTGATGTAAGCGTAGATGGTTGTGGGTACTTCCTTGGTAACAGTTTCGTAGTACATAGAAGTTCCTTGCACATCTTTGGTCATGGTTCTCCAGACTTCTTTGGGGTAACACTGAGCCTTGGCAGGTGGTCCATATGATGGAGCGGGAGGTGCTCCATAGGAAGGAGCTGGTGCTCCATAAGTAGGTGCAGGAGCTCCATAAGAGGGAGCAAGCTGGAATCCTTTGTCAGCTTCACCAGCAGCAGCTCCAAATAACGCCAAAATCGCCCACGCAGCTAGCCCGAACATCTGAAAATTGAAACAAATGATAAATAAAAGATATTTGAAAATATATTTATGTTATTTATCTAATAGTTAATACTCTTTATATCCTTTTCTTGAAGTTTTCCTTTATTTATGAGCTATTACATCACAGTTATTACTCATCTAATTCATTAACTAGCAATCGAAATGTTCAGTTTACGTTACATGGTGACTAAATATATACATGTTGAGCAGAGGGTCACATGACATATGTGTCCCTCATGCAATTGATAAATAATGAAGTATCTGCTCTGCTTAGCTCCAAGAAACAACATACGGTACTCAGTGTTCACGGTACGTGAAATACTGTCTCTAATTTATTCTTCTACAGTCACGACACACTAAACCTCGAAAAGAAATCGACTGAATTCGTTTGAGAAAGTAATAAACTGTTTACTGGTGAATACGTCCCATCATCATTTTTTAACAATGATTCTCAATAACAATCCGACTCCAATTTCCCACTAATCGTACTTTCCACTAAACAATAAATCTTACTTTCCACTAAATAATAAATCTACTTCCAAATATAACTTCATTCCAGTACTTTAACGTCCAGGTAAAAAGTATTGCACTAAAATAGATGAAATGGCATCCAGACCACAACTCTCTAGGATTTAAGTAGGCCAATCATAAGAAGAAGACACTCTTCGACTGCCTCGTCATTACGTACTTTCTTTGCTCTGCCATATGCTTGTAATTATTATGTCAATGTTATATTGTGCTATTGTTGGGAATGTTATGCTATTGTTGTGAATGTTATGATATTGTTGTGAATGTTATTGTATAATGGTCGTATGCACTATTGTCATGACTACTATAATTCATTCTACTAAGCAATCTCATGACTTTCATGTTTTGCTACTGAGGCTACATGACCATTCTTACATGTTCATGTTGCGTAACAATAATGAATATGCAATAGGTAGAGTGGATATACAGTTAACATGTGGTGATAAATAAATTGAAGAAAAGTTTAACATATGTTAAATATTCTGTCCGAAGTATTAATTTTAAAATGACAATATCATTACATTTTTCTGTAACGTTAATCAATAAAAACTTTACATAATTTACTCGATTATTGTAGTGTATTATATTTACTATACTATATGGAAAGCATTACCAAGTAGGTGGTATAGTAATAAGGTGGTTAAGTATTGAAGACAGTGTATAGCCCCAAGGAATATTCCTCTGCCTAAATCTCTACTGGGTAGAAAGTGAGGCTAGTTTTCTTGTTAGAGACACAGACTACTGAATTGCTTTCACTTTGCCGGTAGATTGGGGGTGGGTGTGTCCCCCTAAAAGAGAAGAAGGGGGGCTATTGGGGTTCACCCCTAAATGAATAAATGGGGTTTATGGAGTTCATCCCTAAATGAGAAGATAGGCGGTATATGTGTATTTCTAACTGAAATTCTATCGCAATATTTCAAGAAAATATTATAGGATAGCCTCGTTTGCTATTTGATATATAGTTAAGTTGTTGAACTGAAAAGGAAATTTCATATTGTTTATCTCCCTAATAATATTATCATATTATCTTCCAATAGAGTTAATAACGATGATATCTTTAATGATATTCTAATAGTACATCCTTTATTACATTTCCAGTTCATTCATTCCACCATGGGAAATACTAAACACTTTCATTTAATGGTCGCTTGGCCTTGGGACTACAATCAGTCTTTTTTCTTTTCAATTAGGGAAGTGAATGTGTGTGGTAAATAGAAAGGTTAACCACAATCCAGTTCAACCGCTACAACCTCTGCTCTGTGAAGTGAAAGTGTAACCTTCGGTTGAAAGGTGCGCTGCCCAGACAATTAGGGTAAAGGAACATCTACCAGATGTGAATAAAATACAACATGAACATTCAGTTGGTTATTATAAAAGATATGTGAAGTAAATTATATTCACTTCTATTGGTCTAATTATATCCTTTTGAAATCCACATTTGGTCATTGTTCCTTTACCCTATTTGTATACCACTAAAGGCTATAATAATCTCTGTAGATCTTCCCTAACTCCCTAAGTACACTAAAGTCTTTAGAGAGTTTACAGGTGAGTTATGTAGAACATTTCACGCTTCTATTGCTCCATGGTGTTCATTTTCTCTATTTGAAGCTTTTAATAAATTCATTCGTTGTAGCCTTTCTCTGCATGACTCAGCACTTTCCTGAATTAACTGCTTGGTGGTTAGGAATTAAGACAGTAAATGCATTGTGAAATTAAGACAATAAATGCAATGTGAAATCATAAAGACAATCCCTCGTACAGAAAAGAGGAACATAGAGAGCTGAAAACAGTGGGTTGGTTGTTCAGATTAATGTATTATCGGTGTGCAATTATCACCTACAATATTATCATTTGTTAATTTAAAAGTATTTTCTAACTAGGTAAATCCTTGCCTTAGTTCTTTACTTTGAAATAATATTATAATTCTCTCCTGGGAGGGTACATACAATCATTAAAAGAGAAAGTAAAGGCAGTACAGTGACTCAGGGGAGTATCTGTACAGTGTACAGTCATTCTTTAAACTAGTGCATTTGAAGGAGTGTGAAGCCTTTGTCACTAACTAGTGTTGTGCTTGGCAGCTGTTTCGAACATTTTATTCATTTAAGTAGTTTGGTATGAGTTATGGGAACCAAGCAATGAATTATGAGCAATGAATTATGAGTAATGAATTATGAGCAATGAATTATGAGCAATGAATTATGAGTAATGAATTATGAGTAATGAATTATGAGTAATGAATTATGAGCAATGAATTATGAGCAATGAATTATGAGCAATGAATTATGAGTAATGAATTATATTATGAATTATGAGCAATGAATTATGAGTAATGAATTATATTATATGAATTATGAGCAATGAATTATATTATGAATTATGAGCAATGAATTATGAGCAATGAATTATGGGAATATTTTCAATATATTTACTGTTTCACATTCAGGCCCCATATGAGTGACTGAAAGTGACTGTCAGGCACACACAATGCTATCCTGACAATAGGTATGTACTTTCACATCTATTGTATATAGTATAGTTAATAGCTATTGAAGTATTTAACTTAGTCAATTACTTTACTGCAGTTATGATATATTGCATTATTTCGCTAAAGTTACTTAGCATGAAATACTAACTAATTAAGTGTGATTACATATATTTTATATTCATAATATGTTATGATTTATTGGTTGATGTAATATTAAATTATATACAAAGGAATATAGATCAATATATTTCAATAAGACTTTTAAAGTTTGACTGATATCATCATTCCACTTATATTATCATTTTATTATTATATCATTGTTTTTATTCTATCATTATTATTATGATATTGTTGTTAGTATATAATCTTTTTATTCTATCATTCATTTATTATACATATCATTGTTTTTATCACATCAATTCAATATCATTTTGTTTAGCTGTACGTACCTCTGCTGTACAATAATCCCTGTGTTTTCTTCACTCAGTCACACTCGACACTGAATATCTCTCCTTGTGTCCCCCGCCTTATATAACCCCTGCCACTTTCAGTTGCACCAGGGGGGGGGGGGGTAGCATTGGATGGGGGGGGGGGGGCTCCTTTGCTTGGGGGTAAGGAACCACAAACCAAACCCTTTCTCTGGAATACCTTTCCTTATTCTCCTTTCCTTATTCTCCTTTCCCTATTCTCCTTTCATTATTCTCCTTTCCTTATTCTCCTTTCCTTGTTCTCCTTTCCTTGTTCTCCTTTCCTTGTTCTCCTTTCCTTATTCTCCTTTCTTTATCTAAATGTTAACAAATCATTTAGATATTTATCTAAATGTTAACAAATCATTTAGATATTTATCTAAATGTTAACAAATCATTAGATATTTATCCAAATGTTAACAAATCATTAGATATTTATCTAAATGTTAACAAATCATTAGATATTTATCCAAATGTTAACAAATCATTAGATATTTATCTAAATGTTAACAAATCATTAGATATTTATCTAAATGTTAACAAATCTATTAGATATTTATCTAAATGTTAACAAATCTATTAGATATTTATATAAATGTTAACAAATCTATTAGATATTTATCTAAATGTTAACAAATCTATTAAATATTTATCTAAATGTTAACAAATCATTAGATATTTATCTAAATGTTAACAAATCATTAGATATTTATCTAAATGTTAACAAATCATTAGATATTTATCTAAATGTTAACAAATCATTAGATATTTATCTAAATGTTAACAAATCATTAGATATTTATCTAAATGTTAACAAATCATTAGATATTTATCTAAATGTTAACAAATCATTAGATATTTATCTAAACGTTAACAAATCATTAGATATTTATCTAAATGTTAACAAATCATTAGATATTTATCTAAATGTTAACAAATCATTAGATATTTATCTAAATGTTAACAAATCATTAGATATTTATCTGAATGTTAACAAATCATTAGATATTTATCTAAATGTTAACAAATCATTAGATATTTATCTAAATGTTAACAAATCATTAGATATTTATCTAAATGTTAACAAATCATTAGATATTTATCTAAATGTTAACAAATCATTAGATATTTATCTAAACGTTAACAAATCATTAGATATTTATCTAAATGTTAACAAATCATTAGATATTTATCTAAATGTTAACAAATCATTAGATATTTATCTAAATGTTAACAAATCATTAGATATTTATCTGAATGTTAACAAATCATTAGATATTTATCTAAATGTTAACAAATCATTAGATATTTATCTAAATGTTAACAAATCATTAGATATTTATCTAAATGTTAACAAATCATTAGATATTTATCTAAATGTTAACAAATCATTAGATATTTATCTAAATGTTAACAAATCATTAGATATTTCTATTACATTTTCCTAATTATTATTCAGAATGTTACACTTAATTAATTAATTGGTTCACATTTTCAGATGAATGTTTTCACTCTCCTTTTAATGTAATTGTTAAAAAATTGTTCTGATTTAACCAGATGGGAATTCACATTTAAGTTGTTTTAAGAGTTTGTTTGTATCATTTTGATATATTTAGTGAAGGATAATTATCACACATAAATTTATTATCAAAAGTCCCTGAACTTTGGCGTCAGTTTTGGAAACTAGAACCAGCATTTTAAGAATTAATTTGGAGCAAAAACATCTAGAATTGTAGTAGTAGGAAAATTTTGACTGTTCTTATTGGGCAATTATTGTGGAGTGAATTTAGTATGCAGTGTCATTCTGCTCAACTTATAATATTATCATCATAATTATGATAACTTTCATTGTCACGTTTATTAACTTAATTCTGAAATTTCAATGCATGAATAAACAGAGAATTAGAAATTATTCATGTATTGACTTTCATTTTTATTTATTTGTACTCATAATTGTTCACC
>CANNZV010005951.1:0-22007 GCA_947561585.1 Caprella mutica | reverse complement strand
GTATCCAAATGGATTAACTCGAGCGCATAATATTTACATAGACGAAAATGGAATTGGCTATTTATGGGGTTCTAATGTGTGGACTTTATTTTTAGATATAGCTGCCAATCCTACTGATCCGCAGGTGATTGGGAATTATACTGATTTTTATGTCCATGACGGAATGGTTCGAGGCGATACCATGTGGGTTGGTCATATCAATAATGGCACTTTTGGAATTGTCGATGTTAGTGATAAATCTAATCCTACTCAATTAGTAGATCCAGTTGCTACACCTCCAACAAATTTCACGCATGCAGCTTGGCCATCGGATGATGGAAATATTTTGTTTACTGTTGATGAAATTAATGGTGCGTATGTTAATGCCTGGGATGTTTCTCCTGCTGCAATAAATAGCGGAGATATTCAATTGCTTGATCGGATAAGAACGACAAACGGGACAAATGTAATTCCGCACAACGTATTTGTGCTAGGAAATTTTGTAGTGGTTTCTTATTATACTGCGGGGTACTCATATAATCGATGCAACCGATCCTTCCAATTTAATTGATGTAGGAAATCATGACTCTAGCCCTTTTCAAGGTGGAGGTTATAAGGGTGTGTGGGGAGCCTATCCTTATTTTTCTTCCGGTGCATTAATTAGTACGGATGGAGAAGTAGGATTATTTGTTTATCGGCCAGCTTATGTACAAGCCGCACCAATTAATGGAACAATTACAGATGCATTTTCCGGTTCAACAATTAGCGGAGCAACGGTTGATGTTTTATGCTATTCCGGTGAAGAAACAAGTTCAATATTTAATGGAACGTACAGTACGGCGATTCCTTATTGTTTAAATTGTACGGTCGAATATTGTGCGACAGGCTATGTATGTCAAACAATAGCTACTCAATTTATAGAAGGAATTGCGGTAACCCAAGATGTTGCTTTAGTCCCGATTGGCTGTGTTGGTTCCGAAGTTGATGCTGGGAAATTGCAAGCGCCTGGAGGGCAGGATCCCACTATTGAAATATGTTTGGGCGATGATCTTGGGGCATTTATGGTGAATTATGATGGAACAAATGACATCCAACCTGGAGCTTCCTATGGGTATCAATTTATATTAACAACTAACAATGCGCCTAATTTTTCAATAGTCGATTATACTACTTCCGGTGATTTTGACTTTTCCTCACTTAGTCTTGGAACTTATATGGTTTGGGGTTTGTCTTATGACCCCTCTAATAGTCCTTCATCAATTGATGATTATTTAGCTAATTTAAGTTCGGCATCGGTTTCGCGAATACTGCTAGATATTGCAAATGGTACTTGTGCCGAAATTGGAAATTCAAGCTTAAGTGGCGCCACCATGTTAGTTGAAATAAATACTATTCCTACTAATCCAATTATTACAGAAAACGGCCCAACCAGTTTTTGCGATGGAGCGTCTGTATTATTAAGCTCTTCTTATTCCTCAGGAAATAATTGGAGCACCGGAGCTACTAGTCAATCTATTTTAGTGTTTGCGGGAAACGACTATTCCGTATATCACGAGGATGTGAATGGTTGTAGCAGTCCAGCAACAACAGTAAGTGTAACGGTTTGGGATAATCCCGAGCAACCAAGTATTACTGTAGAAGGGTCGGCTGAATTCTGTGCAGGGGAATCGGTCGAGTTAACATCAAGCAGTGCAACGGGAAATTTATGGAGTACTGGCGAAACAACACAAACAATTACAGTAATAACCGATGGGGTTTATGATGTTCAGGTCATTGATGAAAATAACTGTGAAAGTCCCAATTCTGAATTGGAAACGGTTACGGTTTTCCCTTTGCCCAATGCACCAACAATTACCCTTGGCGGATCAACGACTTTTTGCGAGGAGAATCTGTTACGATTAGTTCTAGTGCCTTAACCGGAAACCTGTGGAGTAATAGTGCAACAACACAGAGTATTGTTGTGACTGCAGCTGGGGACTATTCGGTTTCTTTTACTGATGCGAATGGGTGTGTTAGTCTTAGTTCGGCGACAACAACTGTTACGGTAAATCCAAGTCCCAATGCGAATTTCTTTGGCCTATCGAGTAGCTATTGTAACGACGATCCTTCCGACTCGCTCTTGCCATTAAATCCCGGCGGAACATTTTCTGGACTAGGAATGACGGGTCAGGAATTTGTGCCAGCCAGTATAAATCCAGCAAATTATGATCAAGCAATTGCTATTAGCTACGAGTTGTCAGAAAATGGCTGTACAGATATAGTGAGCAACATCACGATGGTAGAGGATTGCATTATTCCATCAGTTGAGTTGCAACTAACAGCAGCTTTAGAGGGGGCTTATGATCCCCTTTCCGGTCAAATGAATACTACTTTGCGAGATAATGACCTTATCCCTTTGTCGCATCCTTATGGTGTAGCGCCATGGAATTATACGGAAATTGTTACCGTTGCCGATTTACCGATCGATATGATCGATTGGGTGTTGATAGAAGCCAGAACAGGAACGCCTGTAACAGCAGGAACAGCAGGAACAACAGTAGTAGAATCAAGAGTGGCTTTGCTGTTGTCTGATGGATCTGTCGTTGATCCTTCTGGGTCGGGCGGAGTGCTTTTTTTCAATCTCACCATAGGAGAGGAGTATCGCTTTGCTTTGCGTCATCGAAACCACTTGGATGTGTTAAGCAATTCGGCAGTGATGGCAGCAGCTGTAATGAACTATGATTTTATGGCCAGTACAGCGCAAGCCTTTGGTGTAGAGCAGTTAAAGGCAATGGGCGATGGGAACTTCGCTTTGCATGCTGGTGATTATAATCGAGATGGCGTTATACAAATCACCGATTATGATGAATGGAAAAATGACCCCATCAATTCTGAGTACTTATCATCCCGTTGATGGCACAATGGATGGAGTAGTTCAAACAACAGACTACGATCAGTGGTTCAAAAACAAAGCGAAGCTGGGAACCGTGGAGCTTCAGAATTAAGTTTTTCTCGGTAAATGAGAAACTTATTTACCGAGAAAGAGCAAAACCTGCTAGTTAGCCACGTTCGATTTTGGTGCTACAGATCATGTAAAATCGCTACTTAGGCAACTTGTAGGGCGAGATTGTGCCTTAAAAAGATGCTTTCTCGGATAGCTTGATTTGTGTACTCTATATTACTGCTTGATTACCAACAAATTGTATTGACTCCTAAATAGGACCTAAGAGTCCAAAAAGTGGGCTTTGCAGTATAATAATCAGTGAATTATTCATAGTTTTATAGGTCAATTGTCTGTAGCAATTGGACGTTAGCTAAAAGAAGAAATAACAAAATCTAAATAATCTCAAACCATTCATTTTATGACTTTGAAAACTACTTGGTCTTCACTCTGTTTCGCGCTGCTGTTCCTTTCTGGAATGAGCTTGAATGCACAGTCTGTAGACGTTCAGTTTGCCGTCAGTGACAACACTGATTGCGACAACGATTTGTATTGTACCACCATTCAAGTTCAATCGACCGATGGTGGGCAATTCCTAGGGAACTTCTCCATCCGATGCTCTTACGATTCGGATGTGATTTTGTTCGATGGAAAAAAGAATGATGTGACCAATACGGTAACTACTGGTTCGTATACTGCCTTAAACTTTACGGGAGCTTCTCCTTGTGATGTTGTTTTTGGAGGTAATCCAGTCGGAGAGCAATTTCCTTATGGAGATGAAGGCTTTGATGGGCTGAATGCTGGCGACTTGCTTTTAACTTATATCCTTGCAAGCACCTTTGTTGGTGAAGAAGGATGTTCGGATATTTCAGGAGGATGGGTTGATGTAGCGGAGATTTGCTTCGAAGTTTTAGATGCTACTGGTGATCCAATGCTTCAATTCACTGGAATCGAAAATGGAGATCCTGCTGGAGATCCATCTGCAACCAATTTCAACGATGAAACAAATGATGCAGCAAATAAGTATGACAATGGATCCTTTGGAAATCTAAATACAACTTTTGATGATGCTTGTACAGTAGTAGTAGTTTGTCCTACAGATCCTGTAGCGATGGCAAGTGCGACTGAGGTAGCAAGCGGAGATACTTTTTCGCTGTCAGCTTCTGTTACTGGAGAAGGTGGAGTTACTTATACTTGGTCAGATGGTACTGATACGGTTGCTGATCCTGCCAATGTTTCAGTAACGAATGAAACATGTGGAACAACATCAGTTACTTATACCGTTACTGCTGTTTGTAATGAAGATGGTTCAACTATTGCTGCTGGAGGAAAACGAGAGTGTTACAGTGACCGTTTACCCCCGCTACTTTCGCAGCTTTTCTAAGCGGAGATAATGGTTTGTGGCGAAACAACTATTGATATTCTTGCTGCTAATGGCTCAATTTGTATAGAAAATGCTGCGACCGCAAGCTGTGCCGCTCCTAGTGATTGTACGGATCCAGATGCAACAGATACTGACAACTATACAAATACTTTCTTTGCAGGAACTGCTGGAGAGCAAGCATTCGATGAAGATGTAAATTGTTCATGCGCTGCTCCAGCATGTGATTGTCCAACTGATCCTACTTTAGCTGCTGATGTTTCGACTATTTGTGCTAGTGGTGATGTTACACTTACTACTTCATTTGGAGGAGGAGCTGGAGATGGAGTTTTTATAATAACAGGAGATAATGGCATTGGAGTAGTCGCTGCTGGAACTGTAGCACTACCTGAAAATAATACTTGTGATGCTATTACTTATACATTCACAGCAAGTGCTACTTGTGATGATGATGGTTCTGCAATTGCCGCTGCTGGAAATGAATCAGTTATGGTAACCGTTTACCCTGCTGATTTCATGGCAGTTACAACTGGTGATGCTGGTTGTGGAACGACTTCAATTGATATTGAAGCAGCAGATGGATCAACTTGTGCTAGTAATGTGGCATCAGTTAGCTGTACTGAACCAGCTGATTGTACTGCTGCTGATGATTCAGATTCAGATACTTGGACAATGGACTTCTTTACGGGAACTACCTGCGAGCAAAACTTTGGTAGTACTATAATGTGTAGCTGTGCTGCTCCAGAATGTGAGTGCCCAACTGATCCTACTTTAAGTGCTGATGTTTCTGAGGTTTGTATAGGAGGCGATGTAACGATTTCTGCCTCATTTGGTGGTTCGGGAGCTGGAACATTTACAATAACGGGAGACAATGGATTGGGAACTGTTACTGCAGGAGCCGTAACTCTTCCTGATAATGAGACATGCGAAGCAATTACCTATACGTTTACTGCAAGCGCTACTTGTGATGACGATGGTTCTACAATAGATACCGAAGGAAATGAGTCTGTTTCTGTAACGGTTTATCCTGCTGCCTTCTCTGTTGTTGCAACAGGATCTTCTGGTGGATGTGGAGCTAGTGGAATTGATATTGTTGCAGAAAATGGCGCAGTATGTGTAACTGATGCAGCTACTGTGTCATGTGATACACCAGCTGATTGTACAGACCCAGATGCAACTGACACTGACAATTATACAATGACTTTCTTTGCAGGAACAGCTTGCGAACAGTCATTCGATGAGAACATTAACTGTAGTTGTGATTCACCTGCTTGTAACTGTCCAGCTGATCCGATTTTAACGGCAGATGCAACATCTTTCTGTGGAGAGGGAACGGTTACTTTTAGTACTTCATTCGGTGGAGGAACTGGAGCTGGAACATTTTCAATTGAAGGAGGCGTTTTAGGAACAATCACTGCAGGAACTACTGTTACACTTCCTGCTAATAATGGTTGTGATGCAATTAGCTATGTAGTTACTACAAGTGCAACATGTGATGATGATGGAACAACTGTTGCTGGAGCTGGAAATGAATCAGTAATAATTACTGTTTATCCTGCATCCTTTGAAGTAGTAGCTAGTGAAGGGTCATGTGGAACTGCCGCGGCGCTAATTATTGAAGCAGCTGATGGAACAGCATGTGATAGTGCTGCTGGTTCAGTGCCTAGTAATCCTGCTTGTGATAGCGGATCAACCAATTCATCTCCATTATTATATAACAATACATTCTTTGCAGGAACTGCTTGCGAGCAATCATTTAGCGAATCTATCGCTGCCGATTGTGCAGCTGTTGCTTGTGGCCCATGTCCAAGTAGCACGGATGCTTCTACTGCTGAAAATATCTGTTCTAGTGATGCCATTTCATTACCAACAATTAATTTAGTTGATGACAACGGAAATGCGGTAGAATGGTTCGTTGGCGATCCGACAACGGGAGTGCCAGCGGCAAGTGTTTCAACTGAAAATGAAAGCTGCTCTGCCTTAACAGTTACTGCAAATGCATACATATTATGTGATAACGATGAGGATGCTGCTACAGTTGATGTATATGTAAGTTTATCAGTTTCTCATACAGTTTCAATTTACCCAGCAGCATTTACAGTTGTTGCTAGTGAAGGAGCTTGTGGTGTTGCAGCGACAATAAGTATTGATGCAGCAAATGGATCTTCATGCGGTGGTCTTACCGGTACTGCTCCTTCAAATCCTGCTTGTGATTCTGGCCTTACTAATAGTGAGCCGCTAGTTTATCAAGAAACATTCTTTGCTGGAACTGGTTGTGAACAAGTATTCGATGAAACAGTAGCAGCTGAATGTGCTGCTGTTGCTTGTACTTCTTGTCCAAGTTCAACGGATGCTTCTTCTTCTGAAGATGTTTGTTCTGGAGACGCGGCAAGTTTACCATCATTAACAATCACAGATGGAAATGGCAATGACGTTGAGTGGTTTGTTGGTGGAACTGACGGAACTGCTGCTGCGGATGTAGATTATACAAATACAGACTGTGTTGCATCAACGGTAACGCTTCAAGCGTATATCCTATGCGATGATGATGAAAATGCTGCAACTCCTGAGGTTTATGTTGACCTACTAGTTAGCCACACCGTTTCTGTTTATCCTACCGATGTGACAGATTTCATTACAGTTACTGGTGGTACTTGTGCAACTTCAGTTGCTATTAGCGACCAATGCGGTTTAGCGCTAGCAGTAGACACAAACAACCAAACAGCGGAAGCTGGAACTTCAGGAGTACATACTTATACATTCACGTATGAGAATGCATGTATCTCTTCTTTCAACTTAACAGCTAACTACGATTGTGCTGATGAAATTATGCTAAACGGTGGAGTGATTCTTCGTTTAGGAGCTGGTGGTGGAGCTGGTGTAACATCTGCAGATATCTGTATTGATGGCACTGCTGATCCGATCGAATTCGATGTGTCGGGTGCTGTGGGAACGCAATTTGGTTTCTTGATTACAGACACTGATGGCATGATTTTGAGCGATGGTCTCGTTAACCCAAATCCAGCCATTTTCGATTTAGACGGCGCCGGAGCAGGAACCTGTTTGCTTTGGAGTGTTTCTTATGGCGATGATTTTGTTCAGCCTGCTATGGGCGATGATGCTACTATGTTAGTTGGAGAACATGATCTTTCTGATCCATTTACAATTAACCGTTTTGATGCAGAAGCTGCTGTAATTAGTACGGATAGCGAAACAACTATTTGTGCCGATGATGGAATTGCTGATATGATTACTGTTGCTGCTACTGGCGGAAACGGAGACTTTGGATACATTATTACTGACGCTGCTGGAACTATTCTATCTGATGGTCTAGTGAGCGGTCCAACTTTCAACTTAGAAGGTGCAGGAGAAGGAACTTGTACTATTTGGGGAGTTAATTACAGCGAATTGGATGGCGCTGTTCAAGGACAGAATGCTGCTGACTTAACTGGATGTTTTGAATTGTCTAACGGAATTGATGTTGTTCGTTCTATTAACTGTGCTCCAACTTGTGATGCAGTTGTTTCTGCTTCTCAGGATTGCGATGAAACCACTGGTGTATTGTCAGTTACTTATACGGTTACTGGTTCTACTGGACCATATGTTCTAAGTGGTGAATTGAATGGAACATTCAATTCAGGTGATACAGAAGTGGTTACTTATGATGATGCAGCAACTGCTGACATTACTCTAAATGATTTAGGTGGTACTTGTATCGCCATTGAATTTGACTTCGATTTTGCAGATTGCGAAATAGTAACACAGACTTGCGACACGCCAGTGACATTAACTGCTACTGAAAGTTGCAATGAAGACACCGGAGTTCTTACCGTTACTTACACAGTAGGCGGTGGAAACGGATCATACACTATTTCTGGTGATGCTTCAGGTGAGCATACTGCTGGGGATATGTTGCTTATTGATTATAACGACGCTACTAGTGTTTCTATCACTGTTGACGATGGTGATTTATGTTCTGATACATTTGTCTTTGATTTCGATGATTGTGTGATGGTTACTCCTACTTGCGATACGCCAGTAAATGTTACAGCGGTACAGAATTGTGATGAAACGAATGGTGTTCTTGATGTTACTTATACCTTCTCAGGCGGTGATGGTACTTATGAAGTTACAGGTGATGTAACAGGTAGCTATGCTGATGGGGAGTCTGTTGTAATTACTATTCCCGGGGGAGTAGCTTCTGCAACTGTTTCTGTTGATGATGAAGCAGGCTGTACTGATACTTTCGACTTTGAATTTGATGACTGTGTTGAGGTGGGGCCTACCTGTGATACACCAGTTACTTTGACTGTAGTTGAAAATTGTGATGAAGCAACAGGAATTCTTACTGCAACATTTACTGTTGGAGGTGGTAATGGAACATACACTTTAGCCGGCGATCAAGCTGGTGAGTTCGCAGAAGGCGAAACGTTTGATATCGAATATGCCAGTGCTGGAACTGCGACCATTGTTGTTGATGATGGTGCATTATGTTCTGATGCTTTCGATTTTGATTTTAATGACTGTATTCCAGTTAACCCTTGTGATAATCTATCTGTTACAGCAGTTGATTTCTGCGACGAAGCAACAGGTACACTAGACGTTACTTACACATTCTCAGGTGGTGATGGAACATATACTGTCTCTGGAGCAGTTAACGGAAACTATGAAGATGGTGAAAGTGTAACAGTAGAGATTCCAGTTGGAGATTCTCCAGCAGTTACAGTAGATGACGGAAACGGATGTTCCGATTCTTTCGACTTTACCTTTGCTGATTGTGTGAAAGAAGATGATTGCGATGACTTACTAGTTAGTGCAACTTCTATGTGTGATGAAAACACTGGAATCTTAGATATTACTTATACATTCTCAGGAGGCGATGGAAGCTATGTAGTGTCTGGCGCTGTAATCGGATCATTCGAAGATGGCGAGAGCGTAACAGTAAGTATTCCAGTTGGTGGATCTTCTGATTCAACTGTAAGCATAGATGATGAAAATGGATGTTCAGATTCATTCGACTTTACCTTTGCTGATTGCGTAAAAGAAGATGACTGTGACAACCTATTAGTTAGTGCTTCTTCTACTTGTGATGAAAGCACAGGAATATTGGATATTACTTATACATTTTCAGGAGGTGACGGAAGCTATGTGGTTTCTGGAGCTGTAATGGGATTATTCGAAGATGGAGAGAGTGTAACGCTAAGTATTCCAGTTGGTGGATCTTCTGATTCTACCGTTAGCATTGATGATGAAAATGGATGTTCAGATTCATTCGATTTCACTTTCGAGGATTGTGTTAAAGAAGGCGACTGTGATGTATTGATTACAGCAGTGGATGTTTGTGATGAAGCATCGGGAACACTTGAAGTAACCTACACTTTCTCTGGAGGTGATGGAACATATGCGGTTTCAGGAGACCTTAATGGAATGTATGAAGAAGGAGATTCAGAAACGGTAGAATACAGTGGAGCAGCAAGTGTCAACATTTCAATTGACGATGAAAATGACTGTTCTGACAGCTTCGACTTTGATTTTGATGACTGTGTAAAAATTAGCAACTGTCCTGATGTCATGGCTACTGCTGATCAAGTATGTAACAACGGTTCTAGCGATGTAACTTTCACCTTTGGTGGCGGATCAGCTCCTTACCTAGTGACAGGAGCAATCGTTGGTAGTTTCGATGAATTAGAAACGACGACGGAAACTTATTCTACTCCTACTGATTTAGAAATTTATATTGCCGATGCTGCGGGTTGTACAGATACGCTAATGCTTACTAGCAATGATTGTTCAATGCCTTGTAATTTGAGTATTGATGTTGACGATGATTGTGATACTTCAGATGGCTCTTCAACTGTTACAGTTACTATTCTTGGAGGATCTGCTCCATTCGAATTCACAGGTGATATTTCAATTACTACATCTGGTCCAGTAACCGTTAATGCTACTGGTGGGGAAACGCTAAGCTTCTCCGTAACTGATGGTGATGGTTGTACGGAAGACTTTATTATTGACGTTGATGCTTGTGAACAAGCATGTGATATTGATGCAGAGATCAAAGAAGAGAACTGCGATGAATCAACTGGAATAACAACGGTATTGTTTGACTTGGATGGTGGTTCTTCACCTTACATTATTACTGGCGATTTCGATCTTACTATTACTGGAGACGAATGGGAGGAAGAGTATAATGGAGGCGAGACTGTCAACTTTACAGTAACGGATGATAACGGGTGTACAGAGAGTTTCACTTTCACAATTGATGATTGTGAAGAAGTACAGGTTTGTAACATCAGTGCTGACATCGAATCAGATTGTGATGAAAGTACAGGAACAATTGAAGTTACTTTTGATCTTGACGGCGGTGATTCTCCGTATGAAATTACGGGCGACTTTAATTTGACTATCGCTGGTGATGATTGGACGGAAACCTACAATGGAGGAGAATCAGTAAGCTTTACAGCAACAGATAGTAATGGCTGTTCTGAAGATTTCAGCTTTACAATTGATGATTGTGAGCAACAACAAGTTTGTGATATTGATGCTGATATCGTTGAGGAAATTTGCGATGAAACAACAGGAATCACTGTGGTAACTTTTGATCTTGATGGCGGCGTTTCTCCTTACGAGATCACTGGTGATTTCAACTTTACCCTTAACGGTGATGATTGGACAGAAACATTTAATGGTGGCGAAACGGTAAACTTTACAGCTACAGATGCAGAAGGTTGCTCGGAATCATTTGAGTTTAGTATTGACGATTGTGACGAAGAGGTTACTTGTAATGATATTCTTTTGGAAGTTAGGGAAGAGTGCGATGAAGCAACAGGTGTCCTAATTGTTGAATTTGATTTTGATAATGGAAACGCTCCGTACACCGTATCTGGAGACTTTAACTTCACGATTCCAAACGGAGGTGATGATTGGATTCAAGAGTATGAAGGTGGTGAGAGCTACAGCTTCACAGTAGTCGATGCTAATGGATGTGAAGGATCATACAGTGGTACTTTGGGTAACTGTGAGCAAGTAGCTTGTCCAGGATTCTCTGCGGATTTCGATGAAAACTGTAACGGAAATAGCGGAATTGTTTTCATTGATATAATGATTACAGGAGGAACAGCTCCTTATGACTTCACAGGTGATGTAGGAGGTAGCTCCAATAATGGTGGTATCTCAGTTACAAGTGGCGGTGATGAAACTATCAGTTTCACTGTTACAGATGCTGAGGGTTGTGTAGATACATTCAGCTACTCGATTGATGAGTGTTCGCAAGACGGATGTGATGCAGAAGCTGGAGAAATTGTTCTTCCAAATGGTGGCTCATTCTGCCATGACGAAAACGTTATCATGACTGCCGATAATTTCAATGACGATGAAGATTTCGCTCAAATTTATCTAATGCTTGAAGGAACAACGATTGTTGCCTTTACACTTTCGAATGATTTTGGAGTGTTATCTCCAGGTTCCTACTGTGTACATCCTCTAAATGTTGATGGAGGAGTAGAGTTTGGTTTAGGCGATGATATCATGGATATCCTGGCTCAGGACGAGAACTGCTTTGACATAGATTTAGCCTGTACAGAAATCACTGTATTATCTCCACCATCATTCGGATTGGGTTATAACTATGAAAACTGTGATGATCTTAATGCGACATTCATCGTTTTAGCAACTAGCTTCTCAGGAGGAGCCGGAGGACCGTACACAATTACTGATGCAAGTGCAAACATTATAGACCAAGTACTTGGTACTTACGAAGCAGATGAAATTGCATCCGCTGACATTGTTCCTAATGCTGAATTCTATTTGGAAATGGAAGACGCGAACGGATGTCGTGCTAGTGTGGTAGGAATGACAGGAGACTGTTTATTCACTGCAATCGAATTGCTTGACTTCGACGGACGAGCACAAGAGGAAGGAAACTTCTTGTTCTGGTCAACTGCAACGGAAAACAATAGCGACTCTTTCGTATTAGAGCACTCTAAAAACGGAGAACAGTTCACAGAGATCGCGCGTTTAGAAGCTGCTGGTCAAAGTAACACTATCTTAAACTACGACTTCCTACATGCAGACGCTCCAGAAGGAGTAAGCTACTATCGTTTAATTGAGTTCGATCAAGAGGGAACTTCAACTGTTTCGAATGTAGTTTCTCTGTACCGTGATCGCGGAACAGTTAGTATTACAGGAATCGCTCCAGTGCCAGCGAATGATGTAATCAATGTATCGTACACGGGAAGTTTGCAAGGAGCAGTACAAGTTCGAGTTTACAGTGTATCTGGTCAGATAATGCTTTCTCAAACTCAGCTCTTAGATCCAATTAGCCAACGAATGAGCATGGATGTTTCACAGTTGCCAGCTGGAAGCTACTTCATTTCCTTAACGGGAGATAAGATTACTGCTGAAGCCCGATTTGTGAAGAACTAAGCCTATTAATTAGAAATAAAATCCCCGTAGCCTCTGGTTGCGGGGATTTTTTTATTTGGTCGTTTGGCTAATTGGCTAATTGGCTAACTGGCTAACTGGCTAACTGGCTAACTGGCTAACTGGCTAACTGATCACCTGGTCATGTGGTCAGTGGAATACGCAGTCTGAGCGGTAGCCGAAGACTGTCCCTCTGCAGTCGTGGATATTATGTGGTCATTTGGTCATACCCTTTCTATTTTCAGTAGGGCTAATGAGCAACCATCGTGGGCTCTGCCCTCGAGAATCCTACATTAAGGAAGGCTGAGCCTTCCAAGCTTGTTTGTCGCAGTGAATGAACTGAACTGCATTTGAGCAGCTATAAGGTAGAATTGGTATAAGCTGGTCATTGGAATACGCAGTTTGAGCGAAGCCGAATATTTAACCGTATTTTGTAGATAGAGTAGGGCTTAAAGAAGAATGATGAAGACAATTAATTTTTTTAGTTTCGAGATGTCAGTTGGAAATGGTAGGGCTGTTTTATTAGTATTACTGCTAACGCTGTATTCATTAGCTGTCTCTGCCCAAGTAGTAATTAATGAATGGTCGGCAGCTAATTTTAGTGAGGAGTTAGACAATTTTAGTGAGTTCGAGGACTGGGTGGAGTTGTATAATGCCGGAAGTTTAGATGTCGATCTTAGCGGATATTACTTAAGCGATCATTTGGACAATCCTGCGAGATGGCAATTCCCGCAAGGAACGACAATTGGAGCAGAAAGCTTTTTAATAATTTGGTGTTCTCGGCGGGATGTAGTTATTGGTCAAAATTACCACAGCAACTTCAAGTTATCTCAAACCAAAGGCACTGAGCATCTTGTTTTTTCTGACCCTTTGGGCAATGTTTTAGAGTCAATAGCATTGAATAAACCGAATCAAACGGATCACTCTTGGGCGCGTTTATCGGATGGGTTGAACGAATGGGGGGTGGCTTTAAGTCCAAGTCCCGGTCAATCGAATTCGGGCGTGCAATCGGCTTATTGTTCCACACCGATTCTCTCTCCCGAAGCTGGTTGGTACGAAAATTCAGTAACGGTCGAAATTGCCGATTCCGACCCAGTTACTTCCATTTATTATACTACGAACGGAGCAATCCCAACAACGAATGACATTTTGTACACAATACCATTTACGATCTCTGCCACCACTGTAATTCGTGCTCGTGCATTTAGTATAGATGAAAATGCACCCGATAGTTTTATTGAAACAAATACCTATTTTTTGGGCCCTCCGCATACTGGTAGAGTTGTTTCGATTGCTGGTGACCAAGTAGATAATTTACTAGAAGGGAATACTGGATTGGAACCCATCGGCTCTTTTGAGTATTTCAATAAGGAGGGTGTTTTTATCGATGAATCTGTTGGGCAATTTGATGAGCATGGAAATGATTCTAATGCATACGATCAGCGAGGGATAGACTATAGAAGCAGAGACCAGTTTGGGTATAATCATGCAATTTCGGAGCCTATTTTTGAAATGAAAGATCGCCCCACTTTTGAGCGTTTAATTTTGGATGCGGCAAGTAGTGATAATTATCCATTTGAGAATGGTGGAGCGCATATACGAGATGCTTTTGTACAAACACTTTCGCATGTAGCAGATTTAGAACTAGATGAACGTACTTATGAGCCGTGCGCTCTTTACGTAAATGGAGTTTACTGGGGCGCTTACGAGCTTCGAGAGAAAGTTGATGACCATGACTTTACCAGTTACTATTACAATCAGAGTGAAATTGACATTGACTTTTTAAAGCGTTGGGGAGGAGTATGGGCAGATTATGGAAATTTTTCCCAATGGAATGCATTAGAAAATTATATCCTAACTAATGATATGTCTGTTCAAGCAAATTTTGATTATGTAAACGATCAGTACAATGTAATGAGTTTAATTGATTACACAATCCTAAATACATTTGTTGTTAATTCAGACTGGTTAAATTGGAATACCGCTTGGTGGCGTGGCTATAATCCAGACGGCACAATGAATAAATGGCGATTTGCCCTTTGGGATTTAGATGCCACTTTTGATCACTATGTTAACTTTACTGGGATTCCTGATAATAGTCCAAACGCCGCTCCCTGTTCTTATGAGAGTGCCGGTGTAATGAGTTCCGACCTCGATAATCATATGGCCATTCTTTCGGCTTTATTGGAAAACGAAGAGGTTGCTGATTTATATGTTAATCGATTCGCCGATTTAAACAATACCTTTTTTCAATGCGATTATCTGCATAATCTGTTAAATCAACTTGTAGATACTATTGAACCAGAAATGCATCGGCATTGTGATCGCTGGGGTGGTTCGGTCAATGGTTGGCTGAATAATGTCCAGGGTATTCATGATTTTATTCAACAGCGATGTGCCGTAATAGATGCCGGAATCGTAGATTGCTATGATGTTGATGGACCTTTTGCTTTAACTATAGGTCTAGCTGAAAGTGGATCAGCTGTTGTTCATTTAAATACCTTGACTTTAGAAGAGTTTCCTTGGACTGGTGACTACTTCAACGGCGCTCCTATACAACTAGTTGCTGAGCCGAAGCCTGGCTTTGTGTTTAGTCATTGGGAAGTAAATCAAGGCGGGGAAATTACTAACTGGGCTATTCCGGTTACGCTTAACATGTCTGTAATAACGAGCGCAATCGCCTATCTTCAGCCTGCTGGCCTTACTTATATGCTAGAAATCGAAGAATTTGAAGCCGGATCTATTTTCGTAAATAATGAATTAGTAACCGAAAACCCTTTTGCTTTTTATGCAAATGAAGGTGATCTTATCGAATTAAAAGCGGTAGCACTTGAGCAAAGTTCATTTGCTTATTGGACGTCTACTTTGTTTGATCCTTCGCAGGATCTTAGCGCTACTGAGCTCTCTTTTGTTGCTTCTGAATCAGCTGCAATTCAAGCTACTTTTAATCCTGTTGTGGGAATAACTAATGGTGGTCCTAATTTGGTTCATAATTTTCGTGTTAAGCAAATCTCACCAATTCCTGCGTTCGATGAAATTCGAGTTCAGTATAGTGGTTTTACAGAAAAGGAAATGACGGTTTCTTTTTATGATCTTTTAGGAAGGGTTGTGTATTCGAAAAAGATTACCGTCGATCCCACAGTCTCAGAAATAACTATTCCAATTAATCCATTACCTGCTGGTACATTTATTCTCTCCTTAAGTGGGGTTAATGTATCGGTAAATGAGAGGTTTGTTAAAAACTAATCGCTATAGTTCAACGTGCTTAAGATTGCGTTCTACTATAGATTTACTAGGCTGTTTTCATGAGTTTAGTTTTTTCGCTAAAGGTGCTTTGTAGCTTTTGCTTATACACTGGATTCAGTATTTCACTTAATCTCTCTGTTTCTATTAAAAAGGCATCATGTCCATCAATAGAAGCAATGCTGTATAGTTCGTTCTCGATCCCGATTTCATCGAGCAGTTGTTTTGTTCGTTCAACTTCTTCCGGAATAAAAAACAAATCGCTACTGACCGAAACCTGTATGATTCGCGATTTCAGTCTTTTGGCTTTCAACTTAAATTGCTCTTCATTATCAGCGAAGTTGATCGTTGATAGCAAATGATTCATCATTAAATAGGCCTGTCGCTGGAATCGTGACTCCAACTTTTTGCCATGGTGGTTAAGCCAGGAGCTAACATTAAATTGTTCTCGGTCTTCAGTTTTCGTGCGATTAAATTTTTGTTTCAGAGCTGCTGGGCTTCGGTAAAACAACATCGCCATCGTTCGTGCATCTTCTAGGCCCGTAGGAGAGTTCTCTAACAAGCGCTCTTGTATATAATTGTGTCCAATTATCCAGTCTGACGATTTCCAATCCGTGGCTATCGGAATTAAGGTCTTTGCAAAGTCTGGATAGAGTCCAGCCATTTCCCAAGCTATACCACCACCTAACGATCCGCCAATTATCGAGTGCAGTTTAACTACTCCCAATTCTCGAAGTACAGTCACTTGTAATCGAGCAATGTCTTTTGCTATGAATGTTTTGTATTCTTGAATGAGCTGTCCATCAAAGCCATTGCCTAATATGTTAAAGGCGATTACAGTAAATTGATTTAAGTCAATCGTTTTGGTGTAGCCAATTAGTCCATTCCACCAACCACCCTCACCAGAAACAGCACTGTTTCCGGTAAGGGCGTGGATGACTAGTACAACTGGTGCACTGTGAAGTGGACAGCCAAAAAGCTGATACGAACAAGTCAAATCTTGAAAGTGCGCTCCTTTTAAAGTGGTGAATTGTTCGATGGTATGTTTCTGCAATTTATTCATGGATTTGCTGCAGTGCTTGTTGTAAATCATTCTTTAAATCCTCGATGTCTTCGAGCCCTACTGACAATCGAATTAAATCGGCGCTAACTCCTGCGGATGCTTGCTCTTGTTCGCTCAGTTGTTGGTGCGTAGTGCTAGCCGGATGGATAATGAGGGATTTGGTATCTCCAATATTGGCTAACAAGGAAAATAATTCTGTGGCATCCGTAAATTTTTTCGCTTGTTCAAAGCCGCCTTTTAATCCAAAAGTTAAAACGCCACTTTGTCCTTTGGGTAAATATTTTTCAGCTAGTGAATAGTACGGGCTGTCCTTTAATCCTGGATAGTTTACCCATGCTACCTTTTCTTGTTTTTGAAGCCAATGAGCTAATTCTAGTGCGTTTTGCGAATGTTGTTTTATTCGTACACCCAATGTTTCTAAACCTTGTATTAACTGGAATGAATTATAAGGGCTTAAAGCACCACCGAAATCTCTTAGGCCTTCGAGTCGGAGCTTTACGATAAAAGCAATGTCTCCCAATGCTTCGGAATACTTTAAACCGTGATAGCCTTTCGAAGGTTGGGTGAATTCTGGGAAATTGCCATTGGTCCAGTCAAAGGTTCCTGCATCAATTACTACTCCACCAAGTGATGTTCCTTGTCCACCAATAAACTTTGTAAGTGAGTGAATAACGATGTTTGCGCCGTATTTTATAGGGTTCAGTAGAGCAGGAGAGGCAACAGTATTATCAACGATCAAGGGAATTTTAAATGCCTTGGCGACCTTGGAGATTTCTTCTATGTCTAGGACATCTAGTTTGGGATTGCCTAGTGACTCAATGTAAATTGCTTTCGTGTTGTCTTGGATTGCATTGGCAAAATTCCGAGGATCATCCGCATCAACAAAGCTGCTAGTGATGTTAAATCTGGGAAGTGTTACATTTAGTAAGTTGTATGTTCCTCCATACAAGCTACTTGAGGAGACGATGTGATCGCCTGCTTTAAGCAATGTTAAGAGGGTGGATGATATAGCGGCCGTGCCAGATGCAAATACCGCCGCAGCCACTCCGCCTTCTACGGAGGCAAGGCGCTTTTCTAAGATATCGTTTGTGGGGTTATTGAGGCGGGTATAAATAAACCCGAATTCTTTTAGTCCAAATAAATTCGCCGCATGATCCGTGTTGTCGAATACATAAGAGGAACTTTGATAGATAGGAACAGCTCTTGTTCCTCCTGCAGTTGTGGTGTCATGTCCTGCGTGCAGGGCGTTTGTGTTTTGATTTAGATTGCTCATTGTAAAAAATATAATTGTTATTGAAATAGTTAAAATCGGGCAATAAAAAAGCCCCAATGGAATCTACCATTGGGGCTGTATTCTTCTTAGAAAGAACTGCTATCCGTGGTAGTATAGAAATGCCATTTGCATAGACATATGCATTGAGCAACAACAACAACAACAGCAGCTTACGTTTTTCATGGATAGTATTAAAATGGAAAGAGCCCTTACATGATTTATGCAAGGGCTCTTTATTGTTTGTTCTATTTTTTAGATACAATCACTGCCGCTTGCGCAAATCAAATTTGCACATCATACAACAACAATTAACTAAAAAGGACTTTTTCATAATTCTATCGCAAACATAAGCCTCAGAGCGTATTTGTCAAGGATTCTGTAGTTTTTTTTTAATTAATTAGCAAATTTACTGAGTTGGCCAATTGAAAAAATACGTTGGTTGAGATACTGTCGAAGTCTCTTTCGGTAGTGTTGTACGCATTCAGTTAAGCGCGTTACCATTTGTGCTTTAAATGAGAGTGCCTCGAATTCCCGTCAAGACTTCGAAAGGCTCAGTCAGCGTTCATTAATTGGGGTTTTCAGAGCATGATAGCCCCAGAAGCTTGGACAGGCGCAGTCAGTGTTGACTGTTTGATTTGCTGAAGTAATCAGCTAGCCAACTAAATAACACCTCTCATTTACCGAAAAAAATGGTATTTATGATTCCTAGTGAAAACATCAGAAAATGTTAGATGTTAAATGTTCGGTGTTCAATCTGAAACTAGTAAGCAATTTCTACGCTTCCGATTTTTGCTTTATTAACGCTCCAAGTATCGTAGTCCGTACTTTGGATTACGCCATTAAGATCACCATCGGGGAGGGAGTACACGCCGATAGCCGCTGGCTCGGCTTCCCAAGCATCAGAGTCGGTGTTTTGGATAGTTCCGTCTTGATTAAAGTCTCCGGAGTGCAGTAGGAAATAACCATCGCCAGCATTTTTTAATTGTTCATTTCCCCAAGCGGAAACGGCAGACTGGCTAAAGTCGAAATACATCGTTGTTGCTCCGGTTATTTCACTGCCAGATAAAACGTCCAGATGATTTCTATGTCGTACACAGAAATAGTACTCATTATCGGCAGCTAAATTCTTAAAGCTGATGCCTTCCGATCCGTCAGCACTTATGATTGAACCATCGGTTGCCAAAAGTGCCGCTTGGCGGGCAACTGTCGTAGTTTGTCGTGTTCCAGTTGTTGCAGGATTACCGCGACGGATTTCGATAAGTACCCAATCTACAATATCGTAAACAGCATTAGGAGCGAATTGTTCCGAGCCATTATAGTGGTAAGGTGCTTCGCTAAATGGTTGTTCAATTGGCAACAGACCAGATAGTTCGGCAGACATCATTCCGGATCCAATGTATGGCCCTTCTAGCAGTACTTTTCCGGTTAGCGTAAAATCACTCAGCGTTTCGTGTTCAGTTACTGCATGAGCATTACTGTCATTAAAATCTACTTTGAGTGCATTTAGAATGGCGATGTCCCCGTTTCCTGTTCCATATTTACTCACCACAATAATTACATGCATATTGTTAGCGTCATAGGAATTGGGTATAGTGTAGGTCCATGATTCGGAGTAAGCTGTTCCTACAGTCGGTGAACTTGGAAAGACAGCGCTTCCCCAAGCTCCTCCTAGTATTTTTCGAGGAATGCGGTCTAATGTATAGTTAGTTAATGTTCCGCCTAAGCCCGCGAATGGAGTTGAAGTTGCTCCATTATAGAAGCTTGAATGATTAACAATTAAACCATCTTGGATTACTAGGGCACTTATTCTGAAATCGCCAGTTTGTTCTTCAACAAAGGTGGCGTCTGCATTTACGGTTAAAAGTCGTGAACTGGAGTTGTAGTTTGTACTGGCGGAAACACCGACAGATGGCGCACTTGCTAATTCTTCGCGAACGAGATCATCAAGGTTCCACCAGTTTTGTTTGTAGCCGTTAGAAGAGTTTGGACCAGCGGAAAAGTAGTTCCTGTTTACTAACACTCTGGGCTGTGCTTCAACTACTACATCTAGAATGTCATCTGTTTCATTAATTTCTAAACCATCACCACGATGTAATGTGCTTCCGAGGACCTGCTCACCATGGTCATCAATTACTTGATCCATTTTCCAATGACCCATTGGACACCATCCGCACCAGGTAGCAGTAATTTCCTCGGCAAGAACAGATTCTGTTGTAGAAAGGAAACTGCGTTCAATTTCGAAAGTGTTCTCTGGAACGGGAATGAAGGTGCCAAACATATTGTTCGGGTTAGCTAAGGAAATTTGTACTGTGTTGTTTTGATAGGTATCAATTGTGAATCCGCCAGAAGTTTCGAAAACGTTGTACCAGGTACTTGTGTTGAGGTTTGTGTTAGAAGTAAAGTCTTGATAGCTAACTATGTTATTTACAAACTCCGACTGAGCTGGTTGCCCATTGGTAATCCACTGAACCACTACACTGGTAAGTGGAGTTGTACTTATAATTGATCCTTTGATTGGATGAACGCCAGGCGCATATTTTTCAGCGATGTATAGGGATTGCAAATCGAATTGCGCCGATAATGCGATTGGAAGTAGGAACAGAAAAATTGCGAACAGTCTCATAGGCGTTTTTTACTCGCTTAAAGATAGCCAAGAAGCGAGACAGCAAGCTGTCGGCTAGCTAACTAATGGAGGAGCTGAATCTCCTAGTAGGCAGTTTTGGTCATCTTATGAACACAATTGAATAAAGAAGATCCACGATTATTGACTAAGCAGCCTCTTGACGCTTTAGAGACTCTTATTAGTGGGCTTGGTAGCGCGAAGTCCCGTATCTTCGAAAGGTAAATAAGATCTTACATGAGAAACCAACTATTCGCCCTCTTTACCTCCTCTTTTCTTTTACTGCTTGCTGGTAGCTTTAACCTATCTGCTCAAGTGCTCATCAATGAGTGGTCTGCCGCCAACTTTACTGATCAGGCTGACAATTTCGGTGAAAACGAAGACTGGATAGAGCTGTATAATACAGGGGCCGCTGCAGTGGACCTTAGTGGCTATCATTTAAGCGATCGCTTGGATAATCCAACCAAGTGGGCTTTCCCAGCGGGTACTAGTATTAATGGCGGTGATGTTTTACTCGTGTGGTGTTCTGGTAAGGATGTTGTTGCTGGAACAAACTTCCACACCAATTTCAAGATTACACAAACGAAGGCAACTGAGACCGTAGTTTTTGCAGATGCGCTGGGTAACCTCATTGATTCCTTCCCAATTACAATTACTAATCAGACAAACGATTCATGGGCGAGAATTGCTGATGGGGATGCAACCTGGGGAGTTGATGAGAGCCCTACTCCTGGCGCTTCCAATGGGACGGTGATAAGGCCATATAGCACGCAACCAACGATGACTCCTGATGCCGGATGGTACGTTGGTTCTGTGATGGTAGAGTTAAGCACTCCTGATCCAATGACGACTATTTACTACACAACGAATGGTGATATTCCGACTATAGGGGACAATATGTACACTGGGCCATTCAATGTCACGAACACTACTGTAGTACGAGCGCGAGCATTTAGCACCGATGCTAATACGCCTGCGAGTTTGATTGAAACAAATACCTATTTTTTGGATCCGCCGCATACTGTTCGAGTAATTTCTATTGCTGGTGATCAAGTAGATAATTTACTAGAAGGGAATACTGCATTGGAGCCAGTAGGATCTTTAGAG
>CANNZV010005950.1:0-22008 GCA_947561585.1 Caprella mutica | reverse complement strand
GAATTTCCGCCAAACCTCTATAAACAACATAGCTAGATCACAAGTGGTATATTTCTTGAGTAGACAGAAAATTGATCCCATGCAATTTAATGATGTAAATTATTAATATAAAGTTTTCTTATAATACTGGATTATCTATAGTGAAATCTCTTGCAGTAAAGAGTGTTAGTTATTGAATTAGTGCAGGTATCCTGGATACCAATTAAAATAAAAATTAAATAAGACTAACCACTCCCATGTACAAATGATCTTGGAAGTTTCTTCTGTTTTGAATTTTGAAAAATTATTTCCCTCTGGAAGGTATTGCTTTTAGAATTTCAACCTATTAATTAATGAGATACGGTACAAGCTCGATGATCTATACATCAAGTTCCAACTTTCAAAGTTATGGATGTATAAAGATATTGTATCATGAAAGAGACTATTTCAATTACTTTATACACCACGTGTGGGAAATAATGAATTCCTGATTAAATGAGGTATTTTAATGCCAATTCAAATTCTGTCTATATTTAACCTTCAAAGAGTACATGGGTTAGATTTCGTGGAGAGTCTAATCAACTCTGTAAGTTTCCAAAAATCATACAAACAGTACCTATCTATTTCAAAAATAGGTAGACGGATTGAAGCAATTATGGAAGAGGCAGGAATCGACATTGCTAAGTTTAATCTCTGCACTTGTGCAGCAGCTGCCTGTTCTTTCTTGAACCATAATATTACCATTGACGATAATCAAGGTCGCAGGGTGGGTCAACGTTACAATTTTCTAATGCTCTTATCTTAAATTCATACTTGAAAATTGGTTGGTCTCATCTTTTGCTGCGTTCTTTAAAATCTCATAAGTTGGCACCTCTGGAACACTCCAGAATGAACAAGAATGGCGATAAGTAATTGAACAGTTACCCAAGGCTTACCTGTAAGGTGAAGGGTGACTTCAATTACTTCGGAAGCCATTCTTGTTCATTTTTCTGGAGTGTTCTTTCCCGCCCGGAGCGCTCCCGCCCGAACACTCCAGAAATACACAACAAAAGATTCGATCTTTGAATACTGAATGCTTAAGTTAACGGCCGATGCAGGTGGACATCTCATAAGTTGGCACCTCTGGAACACTCCAGAAAAATGAACAAGAATGGCTTCCGAAGTAATTGAAGTCACCCTTCACCTTACAGGTAAGCCTTGGGTAACTGTTCAATTAATGTGTAGAATAGGTTTGGTTTGTTTATTTGGCAGACCGCGTAAGATCTCTAGTTACTTCGTTTATGAAACTACAAAGTGTTGATGTTTATAACCTAATATAATCTAAACAAGGCTTGAAATTACATTATATGCTACCTATTTACGAAGGTAGATGTGTTTTAATAAGAACTGAGCAGGAAAACTGTTTATCACTTGATAGAAAGTTTCATAATTTTACTTGATTATGAGAAATATTGAATGTTAGTGAATTAGATTGTTGAAGAAAGAATTTATAGTGAACAAGTTCACTCACTTAGTTAGGTTTTAAATATTAGGTTAATGAACGCATTAATGAATTGAAAGCATAATTTAATTTAATTTTAAATATTTTAACCAAATTAGAAAGGACATAACTTTCAAACCGAAACTTATACATATCAAGTATTAAAAAAAATTACAAGTCAAACGGGATGCACTTATAGCATCGTGATGCACTTAGTGCATCACGATTTCTCTCAGTGCAGTATAGTATCTTACCGCTACAAATATAAATGAAATCAATTTCTCTAGTGAGCCTCAAGAGTATGTCCATCATACAATTTTGAAATTCCAAGTTTCGCATATCTAAAGCATGAATATTAACTTTTACTGGGGTGATATTATAACATGACTTACTTATCCATTTATTCAGTGCATTGTTTTATTTAGTGTTGCATTTCAGAAATATGAATCGAAATAATAATTTTGGAGTAACCAACACACGCAGAGAAAAAGAGAGGCTTATTCTGAGAGGCAAAATATTGTTGCCCCTAAAGATGCTGGCCTTTCTTTCCGGCAAATCAGTGCAGAGTTGGGTTGTTGCTTGAGTACTGTGCAGAGATGGTTGAAAAGGTGAACTTAATCATATTTTAACTTTATCCAACTATCCAAATCTGTGTCTCTTAAAAGTTTTTGAATAGGACATTGAATGAACATGATTTATAATACTATACGAATAATTTGCACCCACAGAGAAGTAGAAGAGGGGGATTTGAATTCCAGGAGGCGGAGTGGCAGGTCCCGCGCCACCACGGCTGATGAAGATGTGCAAATCATCGCTAGAGCTCGCGCTACCCCTCTCACTACTGCTGTGAAAATAACCAGAGATGAAGGTTTGTTTCTGATTCTAATTACTAAATATTGTGTTCAGTTTGCCAATTCAAATCTATCAATAAATATCAAAGCCTGTGATAATTAATTCATTTATTGATTTATGTTTCTTTGAACAGTATTGGTTAACAGAGTATCTGTCTGAACCGTGAGAAATAGGCTCAAAGAAGCTGCCCTGTTCCACCATGTCCCTGCTTGCATAGAGACTCTTACGAGACGTCATGTAGAAGAGAGACTAAATTTCTGCAGAGAGCACCGGTAAGAAAACATAAGTTAGTCTTTACTGTAGAGTTTGTGTTGTTAGTTATAATCTAATCAAGATAAATATTTAAATTTAAAAATAAAAAATTGAACTCTTTACTATGAAAATATATGTAGGATTTATGGATTATTCCTATTCATAAATCAATTATGACTGCTAACTTCTATTACCGTTTCAGAAATCACACTTATGGCAACTTTTTAATTCCATGCTTACTCTATTCAGAGTCTACTAGAGTTAATTAACGGTAACAGACACCTAATGTTCACTGTCTCTGCTGTTTCTAATTTTCAAAGTGTAACTGAATTACTACAGAGTGTCCGAAATTATTCATTCGCACTATCAATAAATTAAAACTAGATGCAGTAGGTATTGAAATTTTGAAGCAATGCACTGAAACTACAAAATTTATAGTTCTTTGGCTTGTCAAGGTTTAGTAGGTAATAGCTACTAATTAGCAAGTTAGTGTGATTCGAACAATTCTAATTATCACCGCAAAGAATGTGCTAAAATAAAATTCCACGATCTGCGTTACCATATCAAAATACTTTATCTTATCTTTCAGGATTTAATACTTTAGTCCTAATATCAAAAAGAGAAATGTATTTTGACATGGTAACGCAGAGCAAGAAATTTATTTTATTTTAGCACATTCTTTGCGGTGATAATTAGAATTGTTCGAATCACACTAACTTGCTAGATAGTAGCTATTACCTACAAAACTTTGACACAAGCAAAAGAACTTCAGAATTTGTAGTTTCAGTGCATTGCTTTAAAATTTTAATACCTATTGTATCTAGTTTTAATTTAATAGAATTAGTTTAATAAAAGTGCAAATGAATCATTTCGGACTCGCTGTTCCAAGTTTTAAAATAGTAACCAAAATGATACTAAGAGAAAAGTGAACATTAGGTGTCAGTTACCGTAATTAACTCTAGTAGACTCTGAATAGAGTAGGCAAGTTAACATTTGTAAATAAAATTAATAGTTTATTGATAAGGAGCAGACTATTTAGAATTAATTCAACTTATATAGACTATTCTTATACTTGGCGCTATAGCCTTTAAAGGTATTGAAATCCTATTATACTTACGGTGGTAGAAGGCAATAAGGTGGATTGGGACGGAGAAGACTGCTTGCTGCTCTCTTGTGTTGACATCGATATACTGAATTGAATGTACATTTGGAACTGACGTTACTTTCGGTAGCCGTGGAACATCCATATTTTCGTAACTAGATCCTAATTTACTTCTCATATATCTGAAAGAGCGTCTTTGCTTTGAATTATATTTATTCATTAATTAATTAAAAGGAGATTTATTCATTAGTTATATTAAAACTTTCTGGAGGTATTGAAAATGTTCAGATTTTTTGTCGTATCTTTGTAGTAATAGTTAAATTCTTTTTCTCATATAAATCTTTGTCGATATATTTATTAAATCTATATTTGGAAGAATCGTAGGACTTGTTGCGCATACATCAGTACGAAGAAATAAAAACTGATTAATCATGAAACTCATTGCAAATTATTCTGCTAAAGCTGTTTATATACACTTATTTTATTCGCAAAGATGGAGAAAGAAGATTAGTGCCAGGAGAATTTTTCGTTTCTGATATTTAAGATATTAGAGTAAATTGCAGCTTTATACAGCATTGCGGTGTAAGGTTATTTGCTGAGTTTGGTACTGATTTTTTTTCAAAGATATTTCATTTTTACAGCCTGAAAAGAGAATAGTCTTTTTATATTCATTAATTGATTACGTGTAAATTAATTATCCCATAGAAGATGAGGATATCAGACTTGTTTTCAATTTAATAATTGGTGAAGCAATCATTTAGGAACTGATGTTCACTGTTAAAATATTCTCTTATTACTTGTGTTCAATATTTCTAATTAAATATTTCCATTCTTTAACTTGGTTGATAGAAATAGAAATGAATTTAACATAGTTAATATAGGATGCTGATAGGCACTGATCAATCCATATCTTTTCTTGAGAAACTTTTCGAATCCTATTGTTGGGTTAGATTTATATAATTTTTTGGGTGTTTGTCAAATGACTTAACAATATAAGCGATCGTATAAAAAAAACGAACAAATACTGATATGGATATAATGAAATGAAAACAAATATATAGTTATTATCTATTTTATTATGCGAAAATAATGTGTATAATACGGAATTATATATGATTTTAATAATCTAAGTGTTAATTTATCTTGTATATTATCAAAAATATAAAATATATGTTATTGAATATTTATTTAATATAATAAATATTATATTAATTTCAGAAATTTAAGTTATGAAAAATCAGTCTCAGAAAACTCAATTTATCTGAAAACTAAAAAATTTCCGAAAAGCTCAAAATTATTCGAAAACTCTATTTTCCGAAAAGCTTAAAATTATTCGAAAACTCTATTTTCCGAAAAGCTTAAAATTATTCGAAAACTCTATTTTCCGAAAAGCTTAAAATTATTCGAAAACTCTATTTTCCGAAAAGCTTAAAATTATTCGAAAACTCTATTTTCCGAAAAGCTTAAAATTATTCGAAAACTCTATTTTCCGAAAAGTTGAAATTTCCCGATTTTTTTTTTAAACTCAAATTTTTCCAAAAACATAAAAATAAACTCAAATTTTTTAAAAGAAACTCGAAGATTAAAAAAAAAAATTAAAATAAAATCCAAAAACTTAAAACTCAATTTCTAAAAAAACAAATCAAAATTTCCCCAAAAAAAAAAAAAGATTAAAAAAAAACTCAATTATAAGAATGTAAAACACACACACACACACACACACTATATGCATTTATATTGAACTAAGCGAGTGTTCCACCACAAGGAGAAACAACAACATTAACCATGGCTTACTTAATTATACGGCCCGATTTTCTGCCTTTTCGTCAAAAAATAGGTCAATCTTTTCACTTCTAATAAAATTTATATTTTGCTACCAAATGATGCTTATTTCGTTGATTCAAGTAATATATAGTTTCCTGATAGGTTAAAAATAATTTGAAATATGTTTATATTATATTTATGTATATATATATATATATATATAAATACTTTAATATGAAGCACATTATAAAACCAACATCAGTATATCTGTATAGAGTATTTTAATATAATATATAGCAGTTTGTGTACCGCAAATTTCTCAAAATTCTAACGTATAGCTTTGAGAACTGTCCTCAATTGAAGCTTTCATCATGTATAGCAACTATTCATGCAGGTTGATGTTGGTTTCAGTTCAGAGCAGTGTACTGCATTTGTGACGTTGGCCCCTCCGTGGGAAGCAGATGTGTGGTGGGCCCCAGTGGTGAATGGTGATATGCCGTGGATGTGCAGAGCTAGGGAGCCCATAGAATGTGAAACAGACTAAGAGGACGACGAGCCTCGATGCCTCAGACCCTATGCCAAGCCGGGGTACGGTCAAGAGCCCCCCTGGTCACGAGCCCCCCCGGTCATGAGCCCCCCTAGGTGATAAGCCCCCCCGGTCACGAGCCCCCCCTCCATGTTTTTTTAATCCTTATTTACCTAGTTAAACAAATGATGAACTACTTAGATAGAAATAACTGAGAGTTGCTAATGTAGTTTGTTGTATCCGCTAGATTGTTGTACTGCACACTTCATGATTGTTTAATGACCTGGCAGGGGGGTTCGGGGGGCGGCACGTCCCCCTGATATACATATATTTTATGTCTAATCAGTAATGAACTACAAAAGTGTCAATAAGAATTAAATAATATAGGTAAATAAGGATTTAAAAACAGGGGGGCTCGTGACCGGGGGGGGGGCTCTTGACCGGGGGTGCTTATGACCTAGGGGGGCTCATGACCTACACCCTGCCAAATCAGACCCCAAGTAGGAAAAGAGTAGGAGGAAGAACATCTAAGCTAGAGGAAAGAAATAATCATACTGCAATGGAAATGCGACTACTTAGCCCCAAAGACAGATAAGATGAGGCAACTGATCGAGAGAGAAAAGATTGAATGTAATCTTGGTACAAGAGTCTATACTTGGACATCAGGTTAGGGCACCGAAAATCTCAGGAGTCGTTTCTCAGCACTATACTGAGTCTTTTCTCAGCACTATACTGAGTCTTTTCTCAGCACTATACTGAGTCTTTTCTCAGCACTATACTGAGTCGTTTCTCAGCACTATACTGAGTCGTTTCTCAGCACTATACTGAGTCGTTTCTCAGCACTATACTGAGTCGTTTCTCAGCACTATACTGAGTCGTTTCTCAGCACTATACTGAGTCGTTTCTCAGCACTATACTGAGTCGTTTCTCAGCACTATACCGAGTCGTTTCTCAGCACTATACCGAGTCGTTTCTCAGCACTATACTGAGTCTTTTCTCAGCACTATACTGAGTCTTTTCTCAGCACTATGCGGTGGCGTTTCTCAGCACTATGCGGTGGCGTTTCTCAGCAGTATGCGGTGGCCTTTCTCAGCAGTATGCGGTGGCCTTTCTCAGCAGTATGCGGTGGCCTTTCTCAGCAGTATGCGGTGGCCTTTCTCAGCAGTATGCGGCGGCCTTTCTCAGCAGTATGCGGCGGCCTTTCTCAGCAGTATGCGGTGGCCTTTCTCAGCAGTATGCGGTGGCCTTTCTCAGCAAACTGCGAAGGATATTTCCATTTTGTCAAATAATTATTTCAAAATCTTTTAGATTCATAGTTTGACCCATTGCATTGTCTTCCCTTGGTAATTGAAATATTTTTCCCCACGATGTTTAGAACAATCGATTACCGAACACTTATTTATCATTTTCCAATGTAGAATATTCCAAAATGCAGCATAAACAGAGAAAGTTAACTGAAAATAATTTCCGAATTCAATCTATTAAGAATGATCTAGTAGTATCCTGACTACCGATTATTCAAATATGCATGGAAATTATCTTAAGCCCCGTCCAGACGATCAAATTTTTTTAGAGAAGTGACAAACTAAATGACAAACTTATCGTCAGTTTTCAAGGAGTGTCTCACGGTCAAATTTTCTCGCCAAAAGTTTGAGGTTCACTGGCGTCAGTTTCGTCAAAATTAATGTTATATATCGTGAAAATAAAAATTATATAACTTGGTATGTATATTTTTTAAATTTAGAACGGTAAGAAACCAGAAAAAATAATTTGTTTTTAATGACAAAATATTGTCTTGAGAAGGATAGTCAAAAATAGATCATAGAAAACAATTCACAACGTAGGTAGCCTACCTATAACTTAGATCTAATACAACCAAGTATTAAAGAGTCTGTCGTCAGCCATTGTAACTAGATAGATACTAAGTTTGAAAAAAATGAGGTTTTTGTAGGTGTACCTAGCTAGCTGTAATAAACTAAAATGACGCGCAAATAAAAAAATATTATTGCCGGAAAGTCAGTTTGTACTTCAAACTTTATCGTCAGCAAATAGTTTGACAAACTTTTTGCTGACGATATCCAACATGTTGGAATCAAAAAACTGATGAAAAGTTTGACGGTTTGCTGACGCTAGGAAGTTATCGACATTTAGTTTGTCATTAAGTTCGTCACTTCTCTGAAAAATTTGACCGTCTGGACGGGGCTTTAGTTTTCTAGAATTTAACTAATAAATGTGTTGAGTTAAATTATAAATTATTACAGAAAGCAGTTGCAACGATGGAGGAAAATATTGACCTTCTATTTTTTTGACGAAAAGGCAGAAAATCAGGCCGTATCATTAACCCTTATAGTTGAGCAGGTAGATGCTCACTTTAAATTTCTATGTATATAACTTTTTTCAAGAGTGTTCAATTATTTTTTCATTTATATTACTTTTGACCTGAAAGTCTCTTCTCTATAATGGATATAGAATCATTTCTCTGTGAAATTCCAATCAGGAATAATAACACAAAATGTAAATTGCAATTCCAATTTTTCACCTATTTTCTGGCGTTTCAAAGTCGGCCAATCAGCCCACTGTGTGCGGTTTGCATCGAGACAGTCTCTGCAGCAAGGAAGTTATAGTACTAAGGAAGCGGTGTAACGGCTAAACCAACAACGTATAAGCGGAACCATCGTGTTAACACCTTGTTGTTAGCAATTAGTCAAGTGAGCTTCCTTGTCTCTCTTCGCTTCAGTCAAAACAGCTTCATTGGCGTCTTGTTGTTGTTCCGCTGTGTCGTGTGGTGACGTCACAGCACACATATGACGTCACCCTAGCAACAGACTGACAGTTCAGGGAGCATTCGCACACGGCCAGTGACGTTTGAGAAACGAGGGAGGGTGCCCGCATCTAGCACACGCTCCACCAAACGCTTATTTAAGTCATTAACATTGCATCTGTTGCCTAAATATTCATCAATTAATCTTCTTACATCAGTTAAATGTCCATAGATGAGAAAAATATTGAGCAAAATGATCAGATACCTAAAGTATTTTGAAGAATAATGTGTAAGTTAACATCAGCTGTTGTGCTAACGAGAACCGTTACTCAACTTACTCAGTCAGGTCTGAGAGCGACGCACACACGTGTACTCTCCCTCGTTTCTAAATCTACACTAGAAGCTAACACGATTGTAACGGCTAGGTTAAGCCCCGTCCAGACGGTCAAATTTTTTTAGAGAAGTGA
Organism: Caprella mutica; assembly: GCA_947561585.1. Classification (NCBI taxonomy): domain Eukaryota; kingdom Metazoa; phylum Arthropoda; class Malacostraca; order Amphipoda; family Caprellidae; genus Caprella; species Caprella mutica. Next base: position 12,825 of record CANNZV010005950.1, on the reverse strand, counting down.
CAAACTTAATGACAAACTAATCGTCAGTTTTCAAGGAGTGTCTACACGGTCAAATTTTCTCGCCAAAAGTTTGAGGTTCACTGGTGTCAGTTTCGTCAAAATTAATGTTATATATATCGTGAAAATAAAAATTATATAACTTGGTATGTATATTTTTTAAATTTAGAACAGTAAGAAACCAGAAAAAATAATTTGTTTTTAATGACAAAATATTGTCTTGAGAAGGATAGTCAAAAATAGATCATAGAAAACAATTCACAACGTAGGTAGCCTACCTATAACTTAGATCTAATACAACCAAGTATTAAAGAGTCTGTCGTCAGCCATTGTAACTAGATAGATAGGTACTAAGTTTTAAAAAATTGAGGTTTTTGTAGGTGTACCTAGCTGTAATAAACTAAAATGACGCGCAAATAAAAAAATATTATTGCCGGAAAGTCAGTGTGTACTTCAAACTTTATCGTCAGCAAATAGTTTTATTTTATTTCATTTAATTTTGTTTATTTTCTCTTTGTTTTATGGGAGTGGGTTTTGTTCTGGTTCTTTATTTAAGGGGACCGTCCCCAAAATTTTGAAAATTGTATTATTGAAGTTATGGTTCTGAAACTTTGTATGTATATATAAAATTGAATTATCTATCGTTTTTGTTCGTGACATTTTTTCGATTGGACCCATAGAAAACGAGTTATTCGAATTTCGAACAAATTTCGAACCATTTTCAAAAACCTAGTCTTTTTTTTTGGTTGAAGCTAGAGCATTGCGTTTTTTTTGCATTTAATTCTCCATACTGATATCTACAACATGATCTTCTTCGATTTTTGATTTTCGAATGGGTTTTCTAAAATTCGACTTTTTCATAAAAAGTAAACCAAAATTTTGAAAAACCAATTTTGTAGTGAAAAATTTTTCTACAACAAATTCGAAAATCGAAGACCATCATATTGTAGATATTATTATGGAGTATCGAATGCAAAAAACCGCAATGCTCTAGCTTCAACCAAAAACCAGAAAATGAGGTTTGAATTGCAAGATTTGTAGAAGTCAGAATTAGTAGGAATTTCCTTTCAAAGTTTGATGATCTGACACGCAGCGTCCATCCACTTCGAAGGTTTATGGACTACTGAGACATCTTTCTTTGCTATCATTGGTGTGCGCGTGCTACACTGGTATGTGAGATACCAGATATAGCGATATAATTAATTATTACGAATTATAATTGGCTGAGAGATAGTTTTTAGAGTGCATATTGACTCCCTACCCCCCGGCCCACTTCTCCCTTTCTTCCTCTCCCCAGGGTGGTTAGAGTTATACGATACGTCTGGTATTTTGCACACACTATAAGAAGGTTATAAAGCAACTATTTACACAATAAAAAAAGATAAAATTTTGAGATTTCTTCGGGGACGGTCCCGAATAAATTTACAGTGCGGCAGATAGCCGTAGCGGGAGTGAAAGTTTAGAGGATGTGCTCGCGGTGATGGTTAGGATCTTAATGAAGTCTGAGGCAAGTTACAGCTATAACTGTACAGTTGTGAGGCAAATAAAATCTACTAAAAATATTGAAGACACTGTCCGCCTAACCAATCACAGTGCAGCAAGTAGAGACTGAAGTATGTAGAGAAATTTAAAATAATCAATTTCTTCCATAAACATCTAGTAATTTATACTTGATTTTTTTCTCTTCCGTACCCCTTAAATGATATGGGTGTAGGTCATAAGCCCCCCCCCCCCTGTTTTAATCCTTATTTACCTATATTATTTAATCCTTATTGACACTTTGTAGTTCATTACTGATTAGACATAAATATATGTATATATTTATATACCCCCTCCTTCCAGGTCATTAAACAATCATGAAGTGTGCAGTACAACAAACTAGCGGATACAACAAACTACATTAGCAATTCTCAGTTATTTCTATCTAATTAGTTCTTCATTTGTTTAACCAGGTAAGGAAGGATTAAAAAAACAGGGGGGAGGGGGCATAGATCTTAAGAATATCTTAGATAATACGAAATGAAAATAGTATCGAAGACTATAAGCTTTGATTTAGAACGATCCAATAGTATTTAATTTAATCCTTCTATAATATTTCAAATATCTATGATTTTAAACGCATATTGTCGAAAGTCATAACCCTACTAGTTAAGAAGTAATCACAAATCAGTAAGCTGGGTAAAACGTTTTCTTTTGAACCAAAGGCTGTATTGCTAACATCAATAGAAAATTAAAAAGTGTCTATATACGTAACTAAACATGCTTTCAAAATATACGTGACATAGCAAATAAGTTGAAATGGTAATTATAACTTCCTTATGTGTACTGAAGTTTGAATAACTGTGTGTTTAATAAAGTAGCTTTGTTGAAATATTATTTTCCTTTGAACATATTGAGTAATCCAATATTTATATAGTAATTACTGTAAAAATGAATTTCCGTAACGCCGTTTTTTATAACTTAATTAAAATGTGTTTATAACTAAATAATATTTCAAAAGTCAAAAAAACATAAACTCCCATTAAGTGACTGGCAGTTTTACCGACACCGTTTAAAGTATTTCTTCACAGGGTTTGTCAATCCTTCTGAGTTTTATTTTGTCAGTCAAAGTAGGTGATTGACTTTTTTTTCTGATATTGATGTTGTGGTCTTTTCTGTTTGAAGTGGTTGCAGTTTGCTGATTTCTTTTGTTTTTTGGCTTGGGGCTGGAACATTTGGTTGGAGCTTATTCAAGAAGGTCTGTTTCTGTATTTTGCTTTTATCAGCGCTCAATCGTGACGCTGCTAATATCTTGTTTCTCTCCATTTATAACAGTACATTTCTAACTAGTTCTATATTGTAGAAATTGTATTTAAATAACGGAAATCGTCCACTCTGATAGTGTGCAAACAAAGGGGGTGTGGTTACTGATCTTATTGTTGTAGGAATTCAACAGAATTTGAAAGTGTTTGAGAATACTACAATAATAATAACAAAAATGATAATCTCATCCTATTTTTTTGTTGCTATCGGGCACAGTTCATTAAAGAGGAAGTTAGTTCAGTACATTATTTTTGGAAGAGGTGCAATTGACGTCATCAATAAACTATAAACACTCGGTAGATGGCGCTGTAACTCGTGACAAATCAAAACGTCTATAGATTTTCATATAAACAATCAAGATGGCGCCGGTGATGAAGGCAAAAGTTTGCTCTTATGAAAAGTGTACTAATACTTCTAAAACAAATGAAAAAGTTTCTTTTTTCAACTTTCGAGAAAAAAGTTGTCAACAGTGGGTTGAGGCATGTGCTAATAAAAAATTGTACAACTTGACATGACAGCTACTACTCTTAGAAATAAATATTATGTGTGTGGTGACCATTTTGAAGAAACACAATTTAGAATGGTTCTTTCCCCGTACAAGAAACTCCTCAAGCCGGAAGCATGCCCTTTAGCTGGATCTGGAAGTAAGTACCTAATTTGCTCATTTCATATATGCCGATCTACCTAGTTACCCATTACTATTAGGTAGATACTGATATTCTGATAATGAATAACTATAATACCTATAGGTAGCCCAAGTAATAAAGCATGGCTAACTGCCAAGCCAGTCTGTAAAATATGGAATATTTTTGACTCTCTTTGGTAAATCTTGAATTAATTCCTAGGTTACCTTTAATTTAGCTGCGTGAGATTCCAGATAATTATGATTTCTTTACGGGACAGTTTTTACAGACTCTGAGACTGGCTGACAAGTTCTGAAACATGCTCATGCATGATATGCTCTCTAATAAATTTTTCCCCTCTTAAACTGCTCTCCAAAATCTGATTTCCCTTTGGTAACACTGCGAATTGCCCAGTGTGCCTAATCAGTCTCCAGATATTTTATTTTTTGGGAATTTCTCTCCAATAATTTTCAAATTTCTCTCCAAAATGACCAATATTCTCAAAAAACTCTCCAATAATTACATGTAAACATAGGAATTAATTAGAAAATTGTCGCCGAATAATTCAGGAGGCCAATTCAAGGCCTCATTTGTTGCCAGACGCCAGGTAATCTTCACGAATTCACCCATCTTTTGCAGACTGGCGAATTGCGATTGTAGTGTCCCGACAATACCAAGTTACAGAGTGTGGGTCCGTGGGAATACTCGCCAATTAATTGGTGAGGATTTTTGACTTCTGGAGAGTGGAAAATAGAAAATTGGTGAGGATTTTCTAATTTCTTCCTATGTTACAATCCGAACAATGTTAATTTGGTGAGTAAATAGAGCAAAAATTGGATTTTGGAGAGTAAAAAATAAAAATACTGGAGAGTCCTCTCCACTTGGCTATGATATTTGCACACTATATAACTTGGCGACAATAACAAACAAACTTAACAAAGTATTCTCAGTTGCCCGTGGCCGCTCACCGTGGCATGTTGTCGCTCAAAAAAAATATCTCCGAGGTTTTAACAGAGTTTTATCATTAGCTTATGAAAACTCGCAGACATCTCACAGATGGTTTATATTAACCTATTTGAAACTCTCCAAGGTCTCGGGCAAATAAGCCATGGAGTGCACACCAAGTTACAGAGTGACAGTGTGGTAATCCTCGCCAATTAATTGGTGTGGATTTTTGACTTCTGGAGAGTGGAAAATAGAAAATTGGTGAGGATTTTCTAATTTCTTCCTATGTTACAATGTTAATTTGGAGAGTAAATAGAGCAAAATTTTGATTTTGGAGAGTAAAAATACTGGAGAGTCCTCTCCACTAGGCTAGGATTTTTGCACACTATATAACTTGGAATGCACACTGGGTACTACTACTACGTAGCCAATTTATTGCCAGTCTGTAAAATATGGAATATTTTTCTGAGATAGTGAGACTCTCTGCGTTAAATCTTGAATTAATTCCTAGGTTACCATTAATTCAGGCTTTTAGCTGAGTGAGATTCCAGAAAATGATGATTTCTCTGCGGGAGAGTAGCCTGTTTTTACAGACTGGCCAAGTAAAATAGTATGGCTCTCAGTCTCTCCATTACTCTCTCCAGCTCTCCAAAATAAATCTTAATTTCTCTCCAAAATGGAAAATTCTCTCCAAATTAACATTGTAGCATAGGAGAAAATTAGATATTTCTCTCCATGAGCATTTGAAAATTGATATATAATCATATAATCATTTGAAATCGATCAAAAGCGAGTAATTCAATATTAAAGATTTATAACCTTGCTCTAAATTTGGAACTTTTATCAAATTGTGAACAAAGAGAAACTTACCACCAGCTGCGAAATTGTACACTATGCCCCTTGCTGGGGCATCCACGGACACCATCGCAGTGGTTGGTGCGGGACTCTGAGCTGCTAACTGCTGAGTAATCTTAGTTAACTCGAGACCACATTGAGGCCAAATCGCCACAATATGTGGCTCATTTGGGGTCTCTGACCCTGATGCCCTTTTTGATCTCTTTAGCCTAGAATAGGATGTTAAAATTTAAGTAAAGATGTGATAAGAAAGGGCATGTGTTTGTGCTCCATGAACAACTACGAAACTTACCATCCTGCCACGTAGAACTCTATGTTCTTAGTTTTTAATTGCTCAAATAGCAAAGGCAGGTTCTTTTTGATCACTCTCAGGTTGCCCTTCTGTTCCTGCAATTGAAAAAATGTAATTTGTACAAAGATTCTTACTTCATATAAAAAAAATAATTTGAAGTTACTTACAGTAAGGATGCAGTCATCTATGAACAGTTGTCCAAAAGAGACAGATTGGTGTGAGATCTGCATTCTTAACTTTTCCGCAGTCAAGTTGGCCATGAGGCTGCAAGGCCCCTTGACGGTGGAGACGCCAATGCTGGGGCACCGCTCCTCTTCCCCATGCTGTCCGTCACAAAAATTGTGACGGCAGTTTGTTGCGAGTGTGGAGCGGTCCACTGTCAGAGAGGTCTGTTTGAGTATAATAATAATTAATGCATAAAATTGAGCAATGGAATAAACATTGTGCATACAGAGAGCTTTATATAGGGAAAATAGTTACCTTTAACAGAAAAGACTTCATTGCTGGACATTCTGGAGTGAAGTCCGTTATTAACGTTTCTGCTCCACTGCCTGCCATCTCTATTGGAAGGAGGCAGTGCTCGCTTTTGACCATATCTACGCCTTTAAGATGAAAAAAATAAATGTTATAACTTAGAATTGAGAAATGAAATATCTTATTAAGTTTGTGACACTGCTAGCTAAGTATAGTTACCGTATGACTTGCCCGTTAGCTTCATTGGCTCGAACAATATGAATTGACGGCCAATATACCTTAGGGAAGATGATGGGCATAGGCGTTTGCTTTCTTCTTGGCTTCCAGTTACAATATAAAAGTCCCTCCCGGTTGGGAGCTTTCTGTTAAAGGAAGAAAATACATTAATTTCTATATGTTGGATTGATAGTAAAGCTATAGTATTGAAATTGAACTTACCGAAAGAAAAACAGCCTGTCATATGCGGATATGGTCGTCTTATTGTTCTTGTAGAACAATATTTTTTTTTCAGCTTTCTGAATTTTTACTTCAAGTAGAATGGCCTGCGAGAGAAATGAGATGTTGTGTAAACTTGATAAAAATTAATGATATAATCATAAATCGAAGTAATGAGTACTAACCTCTAAGTATGTATCTCCTTTAACAGTCATCTCGGTCAATTTGGAGATGTTACTGGCAATCCCTTCTTTTTTTAGGAGGTTGAGAGCCTTCACGTAATTTTGATCTGATAAGTGTTCCTCTATGGTATAATCTTCATCGGCCATCTGAAAATAGTAAGTTATTAGAAATTGCGAAAAACTAGCGAGTAAACTGTACAATACATACATTGAGAATACTCAATACAGTGATTATCTACATTCAAAAGACAGTTTAATTACTAGGCTTTTAATTACTTGCTTACTCCATTCAGAGTCTACTAGAGTAACTAACGGTAACAGAGACACCAAATGTTCCCTGTCTCTGTAGTAATTCAGTTACACTTTAAAAATTAGAAACAGCAGAGAGTCCGAAATGATTCATTCGCACTATCAATAAATTAATCCTATTAAATTAAAACTAGATGCAGTAGGTATTAAAATTTTAAAGCAATGCACTGAAACTACAATTTTAAAGTTTTTTTAGCTTGTCAAGGTTTTGAAGGTAATAGCTACTATTTAGCAAGTTAGTGTGATTCGAACAATTCTAATTATCACAGCAAAGAATGTGCTAAAATAAAATTCACGATCTGCGTTACCATGTCAAAATACTTTCTTATTTTTCAGGATTTAATACTTTAGTCCTAATATCAAAAAAGAGAAAAGTATTTTGACATGGTAACGCAGAGCAAGAACTTTAATTAAGCACATTCTTTGCAGTGATAATTAGAATTGTTCGAATCACACTAACTTGCTAGATAGTAGCTATTACCTACAAAAAAGACACAAACCAAAGATTTTTAGAATTTGAAGTTTCAGTGCATTGCTTTAAAATTTTAATACCTATTGCATCTAGTTTTAATTTAATAGAATTAATTTAATAAAAGTGCAAATGAATCATTTCGGACTCGCTGTTCCAAGTTTTAAAATAGTAACCAAAATGATACTAAGAGAAAAGTGAACATTAGGCGTCAGTTACCGTAATTAACTCTAGTAGACTCTGAATAGAGTAAGCAAGTTAACATTTGTAAATAAAATTAATAGTTTATTGATAAGGAGCAGACTATTTAGAATTAATTCAACTTATATAGACTATTCTTATACTTGGCGCTATAGCCTTTAAAGGTATTGAAATCTTATTATACTTACGATGGTAGAAGGCAATAAGGAGGATTGAGAAGACTGCTGGGTGTTGCTGGTGATGAGCTCTGCTGACATCGATATACTGAATTGAATGTACATTTGGAACTAACATTACTTTCGGTAGCCGTAGAACATCCATATTTTCGTAACTAGATCCTAATTTACTTTTCATATATCATAATTATTCAATATATTATGTAAGTAACTCATGGCTAATTTTCTTCATAAATGTATTAATAATAGAAATTACCTCGAATCAAATGCCTTTATAAATAAAATCACCCAGAACTCACTACGAGGAGTTTGATGCATTTTGAGGGCCACCCTATCCACCCCCATCCGCACCACCATGAATGGAAAACAATCTATATTAGATTAATATAGAATCAAGTGTTATTAAGATGGGCTTGATTGAATTTTACATGTTGCCAGACTATCTCGAGCTGATGTTCCAGCAACTGAAGTTGATGCCTCAGTGACCAATTTTATGTGCCCCTCAACTGCTTGAGTGTGACACGGAAACTGAAAAATTGAAGATGAATTTTTCCTATATGAAGTGATATCAATTACACCTTCAGTTGAAAGATTCTTGGTAAATGGAGGCTCTGACCGCACATATAACTACCAATCAATCAATTCCCAATAACATTAGGCTAGCAAATTTTGTTAGTAGCTGTTCCTAACAACATTTATTTCCTGGAAAAGTACTACTTTCTCTATATCTATAACAAATATTAGAGGTATTAGAATAAAACTATCCGTATAACCTCTTCTATCTTAAATAATTTAACTATCCTATCTGTAACCTCTTAAAACTATAAGAGGCACGATTAGGAGCTATACATCTACTTCCTATAAATTCTCTTTTATATTCATTTTTTGAATGTTTTTATGATGTAAAAAATGATCTTATTTTCAATAAGTCCTAATAAGTGTTCGTTCTTGTTACCAAGTGTCCTCTCATTCCTTCGTGTCTCACAAATGTGAACACGTGTGTTTCTCACACTTTTTCTGATGATGAATAGAGATTATTCTATTCGAAAGCTTGAAATAAAAAAAAAACTTGAACGTTGAGCTTAAATAACCTCTTGATAAATATAATGATCCTTTATTCCAAAATATATTCCATTTTCTCGAAAAAAACAGGAGTCTCATACAGTTTCTTTAAAGGTTGAAAACAAATCAATCTTCTATTAACCCCCACAAATAGTAATTGTTTCTCTTTATTTGTCTGTCTGTGGTCTGTCACGCTTTGAGTAATATTCAGAAATAAAGTTAAATATTTTAACAAGGAGTTAAAACTTTTTACAGCCTCTGTCGTAAAATTTCTTTACTCTACGAGTCTATGATATAATTTTTATCAATATCGTCGTTATTCAATTAATAGGGGAGAACCGGGTGAGTTCGTACAGCAGGTGAATTCGTAGAGGGCCATAACTCAACACCTGTAATGTAATAAATGTATTAAATAACAAATAGCTTTTCTGCAATGCGCATTTCAATGAAATACGTTAAATAAAAGGAATCAAAAAATAAAATTAAAATCTTCAAAATAAAATTAAAATTTTCAAGATAAAGTATATCGTTAGCTGTACGGATGTTCTTGAATATCATTTTTATCCCCGTAGGCTTTGCACAAATGGTCAGAAAACGTACAAATAAGTAAGTTCAAAGTTTCAAACATAAAATATATCTTTATTAGACAAAAACACATTTCAAAAAAATTATCTATTGCCATGTTTCAAAAGAATTCAAATGACTATTCCTTTTATCAAAATATTGCCGCTCAGGAGAAAAGTGTTTAAGCACAAAAAGGAAGGCACAATTTTAAATTTAACATGAGTCTGTCAGAGCCCTAGAGAACAGTACCGCCGAAAGACAAAATCAATTTTGTTCAGCAACTCCTTTAAGAAAATAGAAATGTTTTGTTAGGAGAAGTGGATTAAATGTCTCAAAATCTTCAATCAATCGAATTTCTAAACATGACCTAAAATGCCCTTTCTAAAAATGAAAGTCAGACATCAACTTCTTGGAAGAGATTTTTCACGCCGTACAAAATTCGTGAACTGGGTCTTGCAGAGATATGCTCGTTTGTAGAAATTATGAAGAATGAAGCTATTTTATATAAATGATGAAGTAATTAATCATAATATTTGGCTATATGCTCCACGAAATGACCATCCTGATTTTAACTTTAACCGACTTTATCTCTTGTGGTTATTAAAATCAACACTCTTACTTTCATTTTGTAGGGGAGGCCTTACGACCCTTGCCTTCCTTTTTGTACCTAACACATTTCTCCATATTGTCAATATTTTATATAAGGAGTTGTTCTTTTAATGCTTTAAAAACCGGAAAATATCTGTTATATTAGTGGGGTTGATGTCTAATAAAGATATATTTTATGTTTGAACTTACTTCATTGTCCGCTTTCTGACCATTTACACAAAGCTATTTTCACAACTATATAGTTTTAAATGAATATTGACATATAACATCAGTTATTTTCAAACTTATAAAATAATTCAAACAAGTGTTAATTTGTAAACAACCACATAACCCGTAGGGTAAATATTCGCTTCCTATATTTTATAGTTGAATATATAGTAGCGCGCAATTAAACGAATTGCGCAATCGTAAGAGCGCGCTGCGCGTTTTAAACACTGGAACAAGAAAAGTGCCTGAGAGGCTTGTTCCAGTTGGAATATAGATGTATACTATAAAAACTTGACTTGAGATGCTGAATATCATGACTTTTTATGTCTAAAACGTATTTATGTGAAATCAATGAAACTAGTGTAACATGTTTTGTTTTTATATAGTGTTATAACAATTAGCTACCCTGTAGAAATCGGGAGCCTTGGTGAAATACATGCGCTGTTGCGTCACATTTCAATTTACAGAAAAAAATAGATAATATTCCTAGAAGTGATGATACTAGTGTGACGCAACAGCGATAGTACTTCACCGGGGTTCCAGAGGCCCACTTTATCCAGAATGATATAAATCTAAATATTTCAAAACATGTCACATTATTTTATTTATACGGTACAATAATACGCCATAGACAATGAAAGTCACGGAGTTTCAGCAACTCAGATCAATTAGTTATTAAATTATACATCAATATTTAAAATCAAATCAAGCCTCTTATGCACTCTGGGCATTCCAGGGTTAAAAACGCAACGAGAAAGTGATTTAGTGTTTTCGAGTAGAAAGATGTTTATCATGAACATCATGAAGATGTTTAAAAAAGTGGAATAAACAATGAATTTGATGACCAACTATCGTATGTTGGACCTACCTACTAGCTACATGTCATATGATATCTGCTTTCAATTTTTTATTACATAATATCTTTTAAAACAATCACTTGCTACCTGTCTAATTACATTCTTCAATATAAAAAAATCATATAAATTAATAGAATATCATCAATGGATCTTATAAAGATAGTACGTGTAGTTTAGCCAGATTTCAGCCTTGATTCTTGTGATGAATTGTTATATTGCTATTCGAAAGTTTTAAACCAAAAAAAAAAAAAAAAATACCGTCAACAATAAATTTTAACTTCAACACCACTCATGATAATATCAAAGAGATTACCTGATTGTAGTGGAAGGGACAACCACTAACTCTAGCCTCTTCTTATACATCGGTAGCCGCTCTCTGCATTGCCCTCTCGTAGTCTGTGATTATTACGATGAGGCGACATTGTGTGTGGCTTTTAATGAAAAGGAGGGCCTCTCTGTAGGCTGTAGTAGTCCTCCTCTTCATCAATACATACGCGATGGGGAAAGACTGTAAATAGAAATCATATTAATTGAATGCCTCAATATCTATCAATCTATACTCTAAAAAGAGCCGTATTCGTAAGTAAGTCTGTGTGTCATGCTTTCCTTAAAAAATGTACATTATAAGGAAATCTAATAATTTGTGGGATAACATAATGGCCACGGATATCACAAAAGGTGAACACAATCACCTACCATACCATGCGATGAAAGACAAGCTGCTACTGTATGATCGGTGCAAAAAGAGAGCCTCTTCTTCGTCACATAGATTGAAGATATTTTCGACGAAGAGGCTGAAAGGTACCTATATTTCCATTCATTTTACCATTTTTTTTTCTCATACTTTGAGTATGAAATTTTCATTGATAAATGTAGTAATTGAAGTGCCCTGTTATAAATTCTTATGTACTTTTGAAGGTTCCCACTCGGCACAGGAGCATATTCAGAAATCGAAATGTGCATGAGAAAGAAAAGGAGGAGGCTGATGCCAGCACCTCTCTCTAGTACGGATCAACTGGAAGATGTACTTAGTGATGCAAACAGGTTGGTTTTAAACTTATATTTCAATATAAATAATATGAACAGTATGGTTAGGAAGTAATAGTTTGTTAAGTATCTAAGATTTCTATCGTACTTCAACCATCATCCTATTCTGCTGATAAAAGGATATTGAATTTATATTAATAACTTGATTCATGAATCCATGAACAATATATTGTTTTGTTAGTTCTGAGTTGAAGTCAGTTATTCATTTTTTTTATTATTTAATTGTCGAACAGAATTATGAATCAAGTATATCATCCTATTATAATTTCTACATATATAATTATAATTTTCTACGATTTTCTTAAGATTCTCAACTACTATCAGAGGGGAAATTTTTTTCCATGTCCGGCAAAATTTGAATGAATCGGGTGATAATTTCATTTTTATTTCGCCTACACTGGCAAGTGTGGCCTCGAGCAAACTGCACATGGATGGTACCTTCAAGACTGTGCCATGTATGTTCAGTCAACTGCTGACGGTCCACATCATTGTGCAGGACATGGTAAGAAAATAGTAATCAGTTGTAATCATCGTCAGCTAGCAGATGAAAATACCACTTTGTGAAAAAAAATTAAAACATTAAAAGTAACTTTTTATTAAATAATTTTCGATTTATTATACATTTGAATACTTTACGTTTTCAAATTATTAATTATAGAAAATAATATTTGGTGAAAGTAATTTCTCCAATATATTAGCGTACGTGAAACATGTTAGCT
>CANNZV010005949.1:0-22009 GCA_947561585.1 Caprella mutica | reverse complement strand
CACCCTTGGCAATATTGGATTTGGTCATCTCGACATATTGCTCGCCGAGAATGACGCGCACGAAGTCATTGTCTGCATGGCAGCTAATAATACCAATCAAAACGGCGACGGCAAACAACAAAAAAGACAGCCGCAAATCTGCCCGTGCTTCCCACATCAGCAGCGGTAATTCTTCTTTAAAAAAGGAAGCAATGCGTCCTCGTTTCGATTGTTTGTTTTTATAAATATTGGAAAAAATGCGCTGACTCAACGCATTTAAATAAACCCGAACCGAGCGGTTAGGGTAGAAGGTGCGCGCAAACGAGAGGTCGTCCGTCGTTTGAATGAAAATTTCTTTTAGCTTATCAGGGGCTTTCTGTTCGCGTTCCAGCGATTGTTCAAAGTCCTTCCATTTTTCCTGATTTTGCTTGATAAAATTCGTTTCGCGCATGTTGGTGGATTGGTGAAATTAGGTTTTTGCAGAATGAAACCAGCAATTTTGTAAAAAATATTGATAAGATATTAGAATGCCTAAAATCTTTTAATAAAAAGTGAATTTTTCCAATCAATTCCTTTTCTTTGTGCTCCAATTGCATTTTCGTCCTTCACAACAAATCCCACCTTCACAATTGGATTCCCTCATTTTTTACGGTTTTAGCCACAAAACGACTGAATCAACTATTATCAACGATAAAACCTTGGCAGTGTGTCGAATGTAATGCTGCTTGTTCTTTTGCTATCATCAGTCCGTCCGCACCACGAGAGGACTATTTATAGAGGGAGGAATCTTTAATTTTTGTACAAAAATTAAAGGTTTCTCCCTCTGAAAAAATATTTTCCGTGGTGCGTGCGGACATAAATTAGCTAAAGAAGAGCATTACATTTGACGCACCCCCAAAACCTTTACAACCAATTTTTTGAGCAAACTCTCACCCGAGTAAATCCCCCCGCTCTTTTTTTATTGTGTTCATGTTTTTATGTGTCAAAGTGTTAATGTCTGCTTATTTTAGAATAATCAGTAGCATTTTCTAAAAAACATAACCCAAATGTAAGGCGTAATTCATCCGTTTTTCCGTGAAATTATACTCCGCAGTAACTATCGCTGGGCCAATTACGGTCAACCAACCCAACTCTATTCCTGCGCCAAAAAAGGAATCTTTTTCTGTAATTACTTTGTCCGTAATCCCCGATTCATCCACTTCCAATGATTTCAATTCATGGTAAACGTAGTTGAACATTGGCGATGTAAAAATATTAGGGAACGCTTCTATTTGCAATTTTAAACCAGCTTGTGCGTAGGTCGAAACGGGCTTTTCCATATAATTTAAACCCACCGTTTCTACATGCGTCACCTCATTTGGGATACTGCGCCCGAGGTAAAAACGGTTTAAAAAATTGTTTTCGACCTGATGAATATAGCCTCCATCAAACATGACAAAGGGATTGACTCTTTTAGAAACAGAAAAAATCTTGGTTGCTTGCAATCGCAGCATCGAATTGGTCGAAGCAATCGCAGAAGAAGTGTCGCTGTCCACCAATTCCAAATTACGCGCAAAGGCATATTTTCCTTCAATCACGACTTTCGAGCCATCGGTTGGAAAGTGAATGCGGTCATAAGTGTCGCGCAAAAATTCAGCTTGTAAAAAAGTCTGATTCAGTCGTTGATTCTCTTCGTCGGGGTCAAAAAATTCCTCCGCTTTGACGTAGCGTTCCGCCCCGATGCCCGCCGACACCAGAAAACGGTTGTTGAGTGCCGAGAAAATATTGGCTTCCGCGCTAAAATGTCGCATCCGGAATTGCTCATCTTTCATGCCATCAATATAGGTAAACCCTTGGTAACTATGCGCTTTTCCGCCAACGTGCCAGCCAATATTCGGGCGGCGCGCGGTGTAGGCAAGATAGTCAACAATTAGGGCCGGACTTTCCGAAACTTTAGCGTCAATACTGAATTTTGAGCCGTTAAAAATTCGATTTCGTAGCGTCAAATTGAACAATAAACCAGCTTTCAGACGCGAATCATAATTGGCACTCAATTGAATAAACTCGCCTTTTTGAGTGGTTACATTGATGATTAATTTATAGCCATCTTCGCCTTCTTTCAACAGCCGATAACTTGCCATTTTGACCAAACCGCTGCCGTAGAGTTTTTTAATTCTGGTTTCAATCTCGTCCAATGTATAAATTTTCGGCGTGCGAATTTGTAGCATATTTTTAATACCAATCACATGTTTTTCATGGCAACCATTCACTTCAAAATTGACCACATTGACCTCATCAGGAATATCAACTCCGCGCCGTTTCAGAGAAACTTGGTTGGTGACAATCTCTTGAATTTGTGGCAATATTCGCATTGCTGCTCGTTGTCCTCGCGCCATCAACGTATCGTTTTGGTCGAAAGATAGTGCGCTAATATCTTCAACCTGTGGACGAATGATGATATCCGCCAATTCTGCTTGTTCCAAATTGGATTCGACCACTCGAAAGCTACTCGTTTGGTCTAAAATATCTAAAACTGAAGCCAGTTGTTCTTTTTTATACAAAGGTGCGCCGATGTCAATGCCAATCACCGTTTCTGCGCCCATTGCCAGCGCATCTTCGACGGGTAAATTTCGGGCAACACCGCCATCAATCAACAATTTTCCATCAATCGAACATGGTTCAAAAACCGAAGGAATCGACATACTCGCCCGCATTGCATCTGCCAAATCACCGCTGCCATAGACGACTGCTTGCCCCGTTTCAAAATCGGTGGCGATGGCTCGAAAGGGAATTTCAAATTCATCAAAATTAGTGATGCCATGCGCAGGAATAGTCAGGCGAGACAACAACAACGAGATTTTCTGCCCCTTTACAAAGCCTGTCGGCAATGAAATTTTTCCATTTTCAAACGGAAACCGCACCTGATAGCGGTCGGTCGCAAATCGTTCTTCGACGGGGTAGTGGATGCGTTCCAAATCATCGTTGAAGTAATATTCCCAATCCAGTTCATCCGCCAAATTTTCAAGGTCTTCGATAGAATAACCAATCGAATATAGCCCGCCGAGAATGCTGCCAATGCTTGTGCCAGTGATTAATTCTGGGCGGATACCTTCCTCTTCGAGGACTTTTAGGCAGCCGATTTGAGCGATGCCTTTAGAGCCGCCGCCGGAGAGGGCGAAGGCGACGCCACGAGTGTTTTGTTGGGCGGAGAGGGGAGTGGAAAACGGCGACATTATTAGAAATAAGGAAACGATAATTGCCGTCAGACTACCTTGATTTTTTTTGCTTTTAAAGTATAAATGCTTCATTGTTTGCTGATAAAATTTGTGTATTTTCAAATAGAACATAGCGCAAAGTTAATCGAATGTTGGGAAATAAAGGATTTCGTCGGATGATTGGTGGGAGCTGCTGATTTTTTGTGAGAATTATTCGCATTTTAAATTAATTGTATTTGAAAAACAACTATATTTGAGTTTTAAGTAATCACAAAACCCTTTTAGATGACTTCGGTAGCAGACAAACGTAAGACTAATCAAGAGTTTTTAGAAAAATGGTCCATTAGTCGATTAGAAACAATGACTTTAGAGGAGTATTCAACAGGCGAAGAATCCTTTATTAATTCTTTGGAAAGAAAAACGAAAATCCTTGGTGGCATCGGTGGATTGGGAGGCGGAGGTGCATTCAAATTTGGAGTTTTCGCCATGACTAACGTAAAGGATGGTTCTGATAAGAAGTATAGTAGGGATGGAACTTATGCTTGGATGACTAATTTGGGTAGCACGGCACAGGAAGCTTTTTTGGAGATGCGTCGCCTCATTGTTTTGATTGCAAAAGCAGCTTTAGCGGGCGAATTTTACAAGTTAGCAGAAAATCCGTTTCCTTATGGGCCAGTAAAACGAAAAATAGCTTTTCTATATTCTAATGAAAGATTATTGGATATTTATCAAAGAAATGCCCTTCAGTTCATTGCTCGAAATTTGGGGATGAATGAGATTGCGGACGCACCACTTTTTAAATTATATGAGTTTATTTTGAGTAAAAAACCTGAAGATGTTTCTGTTTTTGAATTCTCGGAAATGTGGTGGAAGAAATATCAAAATAGTAAAAATACCGCATATTTTGTGCTGGGTTCTAAATATGATGGAAATGATGTTTTTCATTATTTTTTAAAGCAGCAACAGATAGCAGTTGGCTTTCATTATCAGGAAAGTTTAGAAAATTTTTATTTGAAATCAAAAAATGAAATTGTTGAATATTTAAAGGAGAAAGGAGAGTCAACAGGGGCTTGCACAACTCTGAAAGAATTTTTAAATATAAAAAAGGGGGACAAAATTGCCATCAAATCAGATGGTTCGCCGAAAGGAAATAAGGGCTATTTAAAAATAATCGGCTTTGCAGAAATTGAGGAAGATGAAAATGTTTACGAGCATCAGCCTCAAAATTTAGGACATACTTTAAAAGCAAAAGTTCAACGCCTTGAGAAGGCCTTGATATTAGATATTGGTGGCTTCGGTAGCACAATTCGAGAAGTCAAAAAGCATGACCAAATTCAAGCTGTTTTTGAAAATAAAGACACTTCAATTACTCCAATTGCTACTCAAAATAAAAATTCACAACCAACAATGACTTTCCCACACAATCAAATCCTCTATGGGCCGCCAGGCACAGGAAAAACCTACAAAACTCGCGAAATTGCCGCAGAAATCATCACGGGCAGAAAGCTGGCACATGAGGATTCTGTTGATTTTTTCAAAGAACAAAAAGGTAACCAAATAGAGTTTGTCACTTTTCATCAAAATTATAGCTACGAGGATTTTGTGCAAGGTATTCGTCCGAATGTTACGGAAGCCAAGAGGTTAGCATTTGAAAAAAGAGATGGTATTTTTAAGCAAATTTGTACGCGCGCGTTGTACGAATATTACAAAGCATCGAAACGACAGCAGCAGAATCAAGCGAATTTTGAACCTGATTTCGATGAAATTTATCAGAGCTTTATAGCGGATTTGGAGGAAGGTAAAGAAAAAGGAGAAGTAATTTTTAAAACTTCAACAGGTTTGGAGATTTTATTGGAAGGTTTTTCGGCGAATGATAATCTATATTTAAAGCATAAAAACGGCAATCGTCAATATACCGTCTCCGCCAATCGTTTGAAAAAACTGCACGAGGCGATTCCTGATTTTGACCAAATAAAAAATATTCACGATGAAATTATTAGCGCAATTGGTGGTTGTAATTCTACTGTTTATTGGGTTGGTTTAAACGAATATCTAAAATTCAAAAAATTATATCAGCCTGATTCTGCAATTTTAAAAGAAGAAATATACGAGGATGTTACTTACGAAACGATGGAAAAGCACCTGCAAAATTTTGCGAGTAAAGACCTTGATTTTGATAATTTAACAGTTGAAAAAAATTACGTTTTAATCATCGACGAAATCAATCGCGCCAATATTTCACGGGTATTCGGGGAATTGATTACGCTGCTCGAAACGGACAAACGCTTTGGTGGCAAGGAAGAAATTGAAGTGCAATTGCCGTCGGGCGATAAATTTGTTGTGCCACCTAATTTGTACATTATCGGAACGATGAATACGGCAGATAAGTCGATTGCTTTGTTGGATATTGCGCTGCGGCGGCGTTTTGAATTTGTGCCTATTTATCCTGATAAATCATTGGTCGAGGAAGAATATCAAGAGTTTTTTGAAAAATTGAACCATAAAATTGCGGCGGAAAAATCACCAGATTTCACCATTGGACATTCTGATTTTATGAGAAAAAACGGAAGCGTGACGCCCTTAGCGGATATTTTAAATAAAAAGGTGATTCCGCTACTTTTGGAATATTTTATGAATGACCTTGACCAAGTTGAACATTTGCTAAAATCAGTCGGAATTGCAACGGAAAGAGTGAATTATGGCATTTTGAAATATATAGAAAAAATACCTCAATTGACTGAAAATGAATAAATTAGAAACCATTAATTTATTTGAATTTGGCGATTGGGAACAATACGAAAAGTACCGTCACGACTTCGCTGATTTTCAAAAGTTCCTCAACGGACTTTGGAATAATCGACATTTGGACACCCTCAGTTACGCGAAAGATGAAGCCCTTTTTGTGGATGAGGAAGAGGCGAAAGAGCAGCAATTTTTGAAACTGGATTTTTTAAAAAATAAAATGAGGGGCAGAAATTTCATTGGCGTAATTCGTTACGACCAAAAAGTTTTCAATATTCTACCCAAAATTTTTAAGCAAAACGCAGCAGTCAATGACGAAGATTTGCGCCGCATTCATGCACATTTATTGTGGTGGTTGAGTCATTGTACCAAGTTGAAATTTCCAAAAAACTGGTCAAATTTCAACCAAATCAAAAGCAATTTTTTTGAAGTGCTTATCTTTTTATTTGCCGCATACACCAAAGAAACGCTTTCCAAAATGGTCTATCAAAGCTATCAGGAAGTGAATGGTGAATTGTCCTATATGAAAGGGCGATTGGATACTGCCAATTATGTGCGCCGCAACTTATCGACGGGCAGATGGCATCGTTTGTTTTGCGTTTATGATTCTTTTGAAATAGATAATCGCTTCAATCGCATCGTAAAATATGTCGCGAAATTGTTGTTTTCTGCGACGCAAACAGCAGAGAATAAAAAGTTGCTAAATGATATTATTTTTCTCCTTGATGGCGTGAGTAATGTAAAAATGTCTGTCCACGATTGCCGAAAAGTCCAAATTAATCCACTTTACCGCGAATTGAATCCGATTCTTGATTATTGTCGCCTTTTTTTGGGTAACAGCACGGTTCTGCAATATAAAAACGACTTGGAAGTTTTTGCTTTTTTACTGCCAATGGAAGTGCTTTTTGAAGATTTTGTATTTGGCTTTGCGCAAAAGCATTTCAAAGCGCAACTTAAAAATATTCAGGCTCAAAAAAGTGATAAATATTTGGCAACACTTTTTTATGATGATGAAAAAGCGAAAACAAATATTTTTCAATTAAAACATGATATTTTCATTCAAAAAAAGGATGATGCAGTGATTATTTTAGATACGAAATACAAAATCATCTACACGAATACGGATAGTGCGGATAAAAAACACGGCGTTTCTCAAAGCGATTTATACCAAATGGTCAGCTACGCAATTCGGCGCAAATGCAGGGAAATAAAACTGATTTATCCCCGCAAGATTGGTCAGTCGCCACAAGAGACAAACATTTTTTTTGAGGTGAAAGATGAATTTTCGGAGCAAGTTATTGCTATCGAAATTATCCAAATTTCAGTTTTAGAAGAAGACTTAAAAATTGACGATTGCCTTTCTTTAGATAGAAATTTTGCAGATTTGGAAACAAAATTAAAAGAAAAATTCGAGGAGATTATTTTTAAAAATAACCTCCATAAATAACCTACGGCGCAGGATTCGGAATCGCTTCTTGCACTGCTTCAATTTCTTGTAAAACTTCTTCCGACAGCGTAATTTCCGCACTCCCAATATTCTCTTTCAACTGCTCCAACGAAGTCGCACCAATAATATTACTCGCCACAAACGGACGGTCATTCACGAAAGCGAGTGACATCTGCGCGGGTGTCATACCGTGTTTTTCCGCAATTTCGATGTATTTTGTAGTTGCGTCCCAGCATTGTTGGCTATTGTAGCGGGCGAATTTTTTGAACTTGTTAATGCGGTCGCCAGGCTTGTCTGTTTTTTTATGAAACTTGCCACTCAACAAACCAAAACCCATCGGGGAATACGCCAATAATCCAACATTTTCGCGCATGGCAATTTCAGAAAGCCCAACTTCAAATTGTCGATTGAGCAACCCATACGGATTTTGGATGCTCACACAGCGCGGCAAATCGTGCTTTTCAGATTCATTTAAAAAGCGCATCAAGCCCCAAGGCGTTTCATTCGATACACCAAAATGCCGAATTTTTCCTTCATTTATCAACGCTTGCATTGTCTCTAAAATCTCTTGAAAATTATCTTCCCATTTTTCATCAGGGTCGTGTTTGTAGCCACGTTTGCTAAAGAAATTGGCGTTGCGCTCGGGCCAATGCAGTTGATACAAATCGACATAATCGGTCTGCAATCTCTTGAGGTTTCCTTCTAAAGCCGTGCGAATCGACTCAGGTTTAAAATCCAGCGGGTCGCGCAAATAATCAATACCAGGAGACGGCCCTGTGATTTTTGTTGCCAAAATGATGTCCGCACGGTCGCTACGATTTTTGAGCCACGTGCCGATGATGCGCTCGGTGCTACCCTGCGTTTCGGCGCGACCAGGAACGGAATACATTTCGGCGGTGTCGATAAAATTGATGCCGTGGTTGAGGGCATAATTGAGTTGGGCGTGTCCTTCTGCTTCTGTGTTTTGTTCGCCGAAAGTCATCGTGCCGAGGCAAATTTTACTGACTTTCAAATCGGTCGTTCCGAGTGGTTTTAATTTCATATTGTATTTTTTTTAATGTAAGTAACTCGAAATTGTAATCCGAGCAGCCGTCCTTCGGGTTTTCAACCCGAACATAGCGCTGACAGCTATTTAGAAATAAAAATCCTCACCGTCACTTCTCGGGTTAGAAACCCGAATTACTTAAATTTTTGCAAAAAAATCATTACCAAACCAACCAAATTAGTTTTTGTCATCTCTTTTATATAAGTCGCTATATTTTTTGAAATAACTGGCAAATACTTTGCAATTGTAGAAAAATATAAGGCAAAGTTTAACTATTTGCTACATTCTACGTCTTAAAAACGAATATTTGCTACTGCACCATTGACTTTTTGGCAAAACAAGGTTATATTTTGCCAAAGTTTGAAAAAAATAACGGTTACTATCCAACATTTCGACAATTGAGTCGTTCAAATGTTAAATAGCAACTTCAACAAAATAAAACCCAAAAAAAAATAAGTTTCATACAATTAGTGAGAGTAAATAGCAGGCGGCACATCCACGTTGGGTGATGCCGCCTTTTTTTTAGCCCACATTGTAATTCTAAATGTGGACTAAAGTCCACTGTTATAAAAACGAAAAAAGCGGTCGAAGGTTTTACACTTTGCAACCGCTTTTTAATTTTAAGCAGACATTATTTTTAAAACAATTTCCCTTGATTCAAATCAAAATCAACGGTATCTCCCGCCTTCAATTTCTCTGCCTTATCCGCTGCTGCTTTTGCTTCTTTCTCTGCTGCCACTTTCTTTTCATCCACGATTTCTTTGACCGAAAGCATTTTATAATCAGATAATTTATTGCCCAATGCTTTCCAACCTTTCACATCAATGAATTCTGCAAAGTCCAAATCTTCTTCGATTTTGCCCTCTTTGGTACGGTAGCCATACTTGACTTTCGGCGATTCCTGGGTGGTCACATAATACAATTTTGACGACCGATGTTCTGTAATAAACGGATATTTCTGCTTTTGCTTATTGGTTTCAATTTGAAAACGTTTGACCATTGTCCAGCCTTTGTTGCCATCATGATAGATAGCACTGACGACCATTTTGGGGTCAAATTTGCCAATAAAGGAAATATTTTTCACCTCGTAACGATTCATCAATTCATAATCAGTCAACTCGTAGCTGCCGTCTTTATAAATCACCAAAATTTGCGCACCCGTATCAAAGGCCCCGAGGAAAGTGCCGCGTTCTTCCGTATTCAAACGCCCGCTAACGTCGTCCATCCAAATTTTCAATGCGCCCAAAGTGGATTGTCCAACTTCCACTTGCGTGATTTTGCGAATCGGGTAGCGCGTTACGATATTTCCTTGCGAACTACGCCCTTTGATACTCAATTCTCCAAAATCATAGTCAAAAACCTTTTTCTTCGCACCACAGCCTTGGGTCAGTTGAATGTTGACAATTTCTGCTTCTCCATTCGGATTGGCAGTAAAATAAAGACATTTTGAATTTTTTTCGCCCTTCGTCAAATCGTAATCCTTATCGCGGGTAATCGCTTTGACATTAAAGCGCTTCGCCATTGACCGTCCCGATTTTCCGTCCACATATATCATATTATAAGTGGTGCGTTCGTCGCCTTTTTTCCAAACGGCAACGTGCAAAATATTCGGGCCAACAAATACTTTATCCGAAATCCGAACGACTTTAAACTTCCCGTTTTTCAAAAATACAATCACATCATCAATGTCGGAACAATCACAGACAAACTCATCTTTTTTCATGTTTGTTCCAATAAAACCTTCCTTACGATTGACGTATAATTTAGCATTATTCGCAGCAACTGCGGCTACTTTGATGGTTTCAAAAGAGGTGATTTCCGTGCGGCGTTCTTTGCCTTTTCCGTATTTTTTCAATAAATTTTCAAAATAAGCAATGGAGTATTCCGTCAAATGCGCTAAGTGGTGCATCACTTCTTTCAACAATTCTTCAATTTCCAAAATCTTCTCATCCGCTTTGAAAGAGTTGTATTTTGAAATCCGCTTAATTTTAATTTCTGTCAAACGAACGATGTCATCTTCGGTCACATCGCGCATCAATTGAATGCGTTTGTCGCCTTTCTTCACAGGGTCACTCGGCGTACCGATGTATCTTTTTAATTCATTATCAATCGTTTCAATCACAGCTTCCCACGTTTCACATTCCTCAATTTCGCGATAAATTCGGTTGGTAATAAAAATCTTTTCCAAACTCGCCATGTGCCACTTTTCCTCCAATTCGCTCTTTTTGATTTCTAACTCCCATTTGAGTAGCAATTTGGTATTTGCTGTGCAAGTTTTTAGAATTTCATCAACGGTCAAAAAATGCGGTTTGTCCTCAATAATCACGCAGGCATTCGGCGAAATCGACACCTCACAATCCGTAAAGGCATACAGCGCATCCATCGTCACATCAGGCGAAACACCCGGCGCGACATCCACGATAATTTCGACATCCGCAGCCGTATTATCCGTAACTTTTTTGATTTTAATTTTACCTTTATCGTTGGCTTTGACGATGCTATCCATCAAGGTCGTCGTCGTTACAGCATACGGCAACTCCTTGATTACCAGTGTGTTTTTATCGCGTTTTTCCATGCGGGCGCGCACTTTGACCTTGCCACCGCGCTTCCCCTTATTGTATTCGGTCACATCAATCATACCGCCCGTTTGAAAATCAGGATAGATGGTAAACGGCTTATCTTGCAGAATTTTGATGCTTGCCTTGATGAGTTCGATGAAGTTGTGGGGCATCATTTTGGTCGAAAGACCGACCGCGATTCCTTCCACGCCTTGTGCCAATAAAAGTGGGAATTTCATCGGCAAATTAATCGGTTCTTTGTTTCGACCATCGTAAGAAACTTGCCACTCCGTCGTTTGTCCATTGAAGCCAACTTCCAAGGCAAATTTCGTCAATCTCGCCTCAATATAACGCGGTGCGGCTGCGCTATCGCCCGTGCGCACGTCACCCCAGTTTCCCTGACAATCAATCAGTAAATCCTTCTGTCCAAGTCCCACCAATGCGCCACCAATTGCTGCGTCACCATGTGGGTGATACTGCATCGTGTGACCGATGATGTTGGCTACTTTATGGTATCGCCCATCGTCTTTTTCTTTCAAAGAATAGAGAATCCGTCGCTGCACGGGCTTCAATCCATCTTCTATTGAGGGGACAGCCCGTTCCAAAATTACATAAGAAGCATAGTCCAAAAAGTAGTCTTGATACATGCCCGATAAGGAAATTACCTTGCCGCCATTCGTTCCGTTGCCATTTGAAATTGCTTCGCTTTCGTCGGCTATTTTTTTGCTATCGTCCATATTTAATTTTCCAGAATATGTTTTAAAATGACAGGAAAGATGTCATGTTTTTCTCGTAATGTTGGCAAAGATAGGAATTTTGTAGAAATTAAATAAACTTTTTGTTTATAAAAATTAAGCAAAATAGGTGTTTTTGTGTTTTTATATTCAAAATAAAACTCCAAAGAATCTTCTCTATACTTCCGTGATAGTTTTGTGATACTTGCTGCCTATATTTGTATTTTGAAAATAAAGGAACAGGAAAATAGCCTTGTCAAAAGGGTGGTTTATTCAATGATGTTATGGACTTAGAACGTTTCGCGGCGAAAACCTTTACTATTTTAGCCGAAATCCAAGTCGCCGCTACGGAATTCTCAAGGGAAAAGAAATTTTTGCAAAAAAATCTTTTCCCTTGAGAATCCCGTAGAAGCACAGCAGAATAATCGAAAAACCTTGGATTGGATTGGATTGGATTGGATTGGATTGGATTGGATTGATTTGATTTGATTCGCATCTTATAAATATAAAAGTGCGTAACATCAATTATTTAATTCGTGTTCCTAAATCACCCAAATCTGATAAATTAATGAAAAAAGTACTCGTAGTAGAAGACGACCACAATATTGTCAACCTCCTCGAAATTCACCTGAATGACCTCGGTTGTGAATTGGATAAAGCCTCGCATGGATTGGATGGTTTGGAACGTGGCTTAAAAAAGAAATACGATTTAATTATCCTTGACCTGATGTTGCCCGGTATGGACGGCATGGAAATCTGCCGCAACCTCCGAGCTAAAGACATTCATACACCTATATTAATGTTAACGGCAAAATCGGAAGAAATTGATAAGATTTTGGGTTTGGAAATGGGCGCGGATGACTACATGACTAAGCCGTTTTCGGTGCGAGAATTTATCGCGCGGGTGAAGACCATTTTTAGACGAGAGGAACGGATGCAGGTGAATTTAAATTCCGCGGAAGTCTCCAACCTACTTCAATTTGATAATCTCAAAATCGACATAGACAAGCGTAAAGTCACGATTGATGAACAACGCATTGAATTGTCACCAAAGGAATTTGAACTATTGAGTTTGCTGGCTTCCAATCCAGGGAAAAGCTATGACCGCAGCAAAATTTTGAACCTCGTTTGGGGCTATGATTTTGATGGTTATGAACATACCGTAAATTCGCATATCAACCGCTTGCGCGGAAAGATTGAGTCTGATTTGACGCAGCCGAAATTTATTTTAACAAGTTGGGGAGTCGGGTATCGGTTTAATGAGGAGATTTAGGGTTTTAGTTTGAAAATATAGGGCAAACGCACCAAAATTGTTAGTTGATTTTATCTGAAAAAGTGGTTAATTTGTTATTAGAGATTTACTGAATTTTTGATGAAAAATATCGCTAATCTATTTTGATGCATTTGGTATAGGAACGCTGACAAAATAAATCCACATTTCTGTTTTTATAAATAACTCATAATCAATTGATTAAGGTTCTGAGGGTCTGAATTTATTTAATTCGCGTTCCCTATTGAAAATCAGAATACAAAAGTTTTAGAACCTTTTGTATTGAAAAAAAGCGACATGAAAAAAGGCAACTACTTATATTTTAAAATATCAGCTACGCTACTCGTTTTGCTGGCAGTTCTAGGCTTTAGCTATGTTTGGATTTCGCATTATGTAGCGGAAGATTATGTGCAAGAAATTAATCAACAACTCTATGGCTCAGTTGCAGATAGTACGATTAAAGCTGTGAAACCCTTGGTGGATGGCAAGATTGATACTACGCAAATTCAAGATATTATGCACTCAATGATGGTGATAAATCCGAGTGTGGAAGTGTATTTGTTGGACACCGAAGGACGAATTATCACATATGTTGCACCCTACAAAAAGGTCAAATTGGAAAAGGTCAACCTCGGGCCCGTTAAAGAGTTCATCGTAGCGGGAAAAGACCGCCCACTTATCAAAGGTGATGACCCCCGGCATCCAGAGGTGCAAAATATTTTTTCGGCAGCGCCGATTATGAATGGCGATAAGCAAGAAGGATATTTATACATTATTTTGGCGAGTGAACAGCAGGCGGAAGTCGTTGCCAATTTACAAAGTAGCTATATTTATAAGTTGAGTCGGACGATGTTTTTTATCACTTTATTGGGGGCATTGCTGATTGGATTGCTGGCAATTTGGTATTTGACGCGAAGTTTGCGGGAGGTGATTAAGACGGTGACGCGGTTTAAAGAAGGCGATTATCAGGCGCGAGTAGCGGATGGAGATAAGGGCGATATGGTGGTTTTGGCAGATACGTTTAATGATATGGCCGACCAGATTGTGGAGAATATTGACCAATTGAAATCAGTTGAGAACTTGCGTCGAGAGTTGATTGCCAATGTCTCCCACGACTTGCGGACTCCACTGGCAATTATGCAGGGCTATGTCGAAACGATGTTGATGAAAAATGATGATTTGAATGCAGAAAATCGTCAGAAATATTTGTCAATAGTATTGACAAGTTCAGAAAAATTATCGAAATTAATCAGTCAATTGTTTGAATATTCAAAACTCGAAGCCAAACAAATTGAGCCGAAAAAAGAGCCGTTTTTTATAGCAGAATTGGCGCAAGATGTTTTTCATAAATATCAAATTTTGGCAAAAGAAAAGGAGATTGAGCTCAATTTAAATATGCCAAAAAACCTACCGATGGTCTTCGCAGATTTGGGTTTGGTGGAACGAGTGATTCAAAATTTGATGGACAATGCCTTGAAATTTACGCCCAAGGGCGGCAAGATTCAATTGGATTTAAAACCATTCAAAGACGCGGTCGAAATCAAAATTGCGGATAATGGACCAGGTATATCAGAAGCGCAGCAAGCCTTCATTTTTGAACGCTACAACAAGGCAGACCGCAAAGGCGAACAGACGGGTGGGGCAGGACTTGGCTTGGCGATTGTGAAGAAAATTTTGGAATTGCACGATGCGACGATTCGGGTGCAAAGTCAGTTGAATCAGGGGACTTCGTTTATGTTTCAGTTGCCAGCGTATGCAGGGTGATTTTTAGTAGCCCTAAGTGGTGGGTTTTCCACACCACTTAGGTTGCACTGCTCCGAAAGAAACCTTAGCGGTGTGGGAAATCCACCGCTAAGGGAGAGAGAAAATTAGCATTCATTTTAACGGGGAATTCATGCGGTAAAAAACTTTTGTATTCTGTAAACTTTCGTATTTTTAGACCCAAATATCAATAGCATGAAAATCGTTGTCAATCATTTAAATAAAAACTACCAAGTTGATTTGTCGAAACCGCTCGACATTTCCATCCCTTTGGAAGAAGGACTGAATACGGTCAACTGTTTTTACGCACCACCGATGGAGACGAGCCCTGTTATTGCTGGTGATTTTGTGGGTTCGACGGCGCTGGGCGGACTGCTGAATTTTTTGAATGTAAAAATAAACCCACACGGCAACGGTACGCACACAGAATGCGTTGGACACATTGCGAAAGAAAAATTTACCATCAATCAGTCCTTGCAGCAGTATCATTTTATGGCAAAATTGGTGAGTGTGTTCCCAAGAAAAACGGAGGATGGCGACCGTGTGATTTTTAAAGACCAAATGGAGGAGGTTTTTAAAAATGAAAATGTTAATGCCATCGTGATTCGGACGTTGCCCAACGATGATTTGAAGATGAAAACCAACTATTCGGGCGCGAATCCGACGTAT
Organism: Caprella mutica; assembly: GCA_947561585.1. Taxonomy (NCBI): domain Eukaryota; kingdom Metazoa; phylum Arthropoda; class Malacostraca; order Amphipoda; family Caprellidae; genus Caprella; species Caprella mutica. The sequence goes on along the minus strand of CANNZV010005949.1, from coordinate 6,610 downwards.
GTGCACCACGAAGCGATAACCTACCTGATTGAGCAAGGAGTGGAACATTTATTGATTGATTTACCTTCAGTGGATAGGGAGGAAGATGGCGGAGAGCTGCTGTCGCACCGCGCATTTTGGCAATACCCTGACAAAATTCGAGAAAATTGTACCATCACAGAGCTAATTTATGCAAAAAACGAAATCAAAGATGGTCTTTATCTGTTAAACATTCAAACGGCGAGTTTTGAGATTGATGTGAGTCCGAGTAAGCCTGTTCTGTATGAATTGATGCTTGATTTTTAAATTAAATTTTATCCATGAAATGAATCATTCTAAATCGACATACCACACAAAGATTTATCGCGATTTTAAAGAAATTGAAATCGGTGAGTATCGGGCTATTGTCAATTATTATGATGAATTTGAAAGAGACATTCGGGAATTAGAGTTTCAAGAATATTTTGAATTATTGGTCGCCTTTGTTAATGCACTTTTCCAGTTGGGGAAATATCAAAAACACCTTTTGATGGTTGATGTGGCGATTGAAACTTCGGTGATGAACAATGTGAAAATGCACGAAAACGAGGATGTTTTTCATAAATTATTGTTTCAAAAAGCCGCGTCTGCCTACCATACTTTTGACTTGGAACGCGCCGACCACATTTTGCGAGAATTGATAAAAATGAATCCAAAAGATAGGATGTCTGCCCTATTTTTAAAAAAATGTCTGCGCCGAAAACAGCCTGGGTTTATTGCGAAAAGTCGCGCCATTAGCATTTTTCTTTTTTTGGCAACAGCGGTGTTGATTTGTATTAATGTGCTGTTTATCAGAAGTTTTTTTAATGACATCCATGAGCAAACTACTTTTTTGATAAATGTGTTATTCGCGGCAGCGGTGGCAATACTGGCGGGTGCGGAACTGTGGCATAGATGGACAGTAAGTAAGGAAGTGGATGATTTTGTGCGGGTATTTCGTCGCATCAAGGGACTTTAAAAACGCCTATTTAAACTTCAATTCTTCTAAAAAAGTCAGCAACTCGCCCAATCCATAGAATAAAGAGACATTTTTTCCTGCCCGAACATCTTGTGTTGCAATTTGATATCCTGTCAGTAAAATCTGACTTTTAGGGAAACTCTTCGATAAAGAATCTACATATTGCTGGACAGGGACTCTTGTGAAAGTCTCTGAAATGAGCGTAAAAATAAAATTCGGCTGCTTAATTTCATAAGCATCTTTCAAATCCATCACGGAGGTTTCGTTGCCCAAATAAATGACGGAATAGCCTTCTTTGCGGAGTAAATAATGGATGGATAGCAGACTCAATTCTTGCTTTTCGTCTGGCGGCAAATAAAGAAAAAATTGCTTCTTGTGCCGCGCCCGACTTTGCGGAATTTCATCAATGGCCGCCATGAATTTTTGACGAATCAAATGGGTAATGAAATTTTCATGGACAGGCTTCACAGACCCTGTTAACCACAGCAAACTTAATTTTTCCAAAAAAGGATAAATCAACTGCATCATCGTTTTTTCAAAACCGTTCTTTTGGGTGCTAGTTTCCAAAATTCGGTCAAATTTTACCTGGTCTAAATCCAACATCGCCAAGGTCATTGCTTCTATCTGAACTTCTTCGTTGGGATTGTCTTCTGAAATTGCACCAACTTCTTCCGCAATTTCATGGGCAGTCATTTTAGCAATTTTAGAAATTTTTAACCCATTCTTATTCAGTAAGGCAATGTTTAAAATCAGCTGCAAATCTTCATCAAGATAGTATCGAATATTGGTTTGCGTTCTTTTAGGCTGGATAATTCCGTAGCGCTGTTCCCACACTCGCAAGGTATGCGCTTTGATGCCGGAAAGCTTTTCCAAGTCGCGGATGGAATAAATTGCCATTGGTAAATACTGCTTAAAAAATGGTTTTGTAATAGATGAAATGTGCAAATTCAAGACTCAAAACAGCCTTTTTAACAAAAGGTTTAGGAGATTGGTGTTTATATGACCAAATTTGCACACAGATAGAGGTAGAATCTTTGCTGAAAAAGTAAGATTTATATTATTTTTTATAATTTTAGGCATCTTTTAAAAACCTTCTTTCAAAAGTAGAAAGTTAAACTGTATCGTTTTAATAAAAAAGGTGCGGTTACATGTGTTTAATTTTTAATTAGTTCACCTAATTGTGAAAATTGCTTTGCAATTTTCATGTGAAATTTCCATTTTCCACAAACCCAATATTTTATGAAATTTTTGTGTACCATTTATCTTGTTCAGCAATCTGAGACAATTGCTTTCCTCAAATCCAAAATTTTCACAACTTGTCTTGTGCTATTCTCAATGTTTGCTTGGCAAAACAATGCAAGCGCACAAATAACAGAGTGTACCTACACCTTGAATCTTTTTGATTCTTTTGGTGATGGTTGGAACGGGTCAGTTTTGACGGTCATGCACAATGGCGTTTCGACGGATTATACCTTTGAAACGGGGACTGAAGCGACTTTTACTTTCGATGTTATGGAAGGATTGCCGATTGAATTGACCTATGTTGCTGGGGCATTTCAAAATGAAGTAACTTATGAAGTGCTTGATTCTGATGGCTTAGTCATCTTTTCGGATGGACCGAATCCTGCGACGGGGGCGGTGTTTACAATAGATGCGATTTGTCCAGAATGTCCAGTTGTTGATGCGACAGCGGTTAATTTTACCGACCTTACTTTTGACGCTGCCACCATGAATTGGGCAGAATTGGTAGATATAACCTCTTATACTTTAGAAATCGGTCAGGGTGGTTTTGCCTTAGGCGACGGGACTGTTTTTGACAATATCACTGGTAGTTCTTTTGGCTTCACTGATTTGATGGAAAACACGATTTATGATGTCTATATTTCTACGGCTTGTGCCGAAGGAGAAGGAACGCCATTAGGACCGTTTAGTTTTCAAACTGCTTTTATCAATCCTCCTCCGATGTGTAATTATTTATTGGAATTGAATGATTTTGGCTACGGCAATGCAGGTTGGGACGGGTCCACTGTTTCGATTACAATTAATAACGTTACGACAGAATATACCTTGAATGGAATTGATGATGACGGTGTAAATGCGACCTTTACAATTCCTGTTTTGGCAGGGTTTGACATCATTGTTGGCTATACGCAAATGGGTTTTGGTGGTTTTAACCATGATTATACTTTAGCTGATTCAGATGGTATTCCACTATTTATGGATAGCCAAAATCCAACGCAAGGTGATAATGTTTTTATGACAACTGCAGTTTGCCCTGATTGTCCAGCGGCTTCTCCACCTTCTAATTTTCAAGTATTGTCGTTGACAGATACGACCGCTAATTTGGCTTGGACATCTGTTGCGGAAGCAATGAGCTATATTGTAGAATATGCGCCAACCGGATTTCCTTATGGATTTGGTTTGACCAGCACGGCTTCAGATAGCTTGATTACTTTAGAAGGCTTAAATCCATGCGTCACTTACGATGCTTACGTTACTGTTGATTGTGGAGGAGATGGAATAAGTACGACAATTGGGCCGCTTACTTTCACGACAACTTACTCCGTACTAGTAGGCGCACCAGGCGACACCTGTACTTATACGCTTGACTTGATGGATACTTTTGGTGATGGTTGGAATGGGTCAGTTTTGGATATTACTCATGACGGAACAACGACGCCATATACCTTAAATAATGTGAATGATGATGGAAGTCAGGCGATTTTTGATTTACCATTTATTGGCAATTTACCTGTGGTTTTAAATTACACACCTGGGGCATTTCAAAATGAAGTCATTTATGATTTGATGGATCCCGATGGAAATGTTATTTTTTCTGATGGGCCATTTCCAGCGGTAGGGGAAGTGTATAATTTTATGGCTTGTCCAAGTTGTTCGGGACCAGTTGGCGGAAATATGGTCGATGTGAATGCCGATAATGCGACGGTTGGCTGGACGAGTCCTTTGGGTACGACGGGCAGTTACATTTTAGAATGGGGGACGCTTGGTTTTACTTTGGGAACGGGTTCGACACAGACCGTAGGAAGTGCGACAACCTCTGCGCTTTTGAATAATTTGATGGAAAATACTTGGTATGACGTTTACATTACCTTGGATTGTGGAATGGAGACGAGTAAGCCTTTCGGGCCAATTTCTTTCCAGACCATTTGGTTGAATGATGTTGGTGTCGGTGTGATTAGTTATCCAAATGAAGACAATTGTTTCTTAGGTAATGAGGAGTTTGTGAGTATTGGTTTGAGAAATTATGGTCAAAACCCACAGTCTTTATTTGATTATAATTTTGCAGTCAATGGAGAAGTCATTCCGATTTCTATGCCAATGGACGGGTTTTTTACGGGCGTAGTAGGTAATGATAGTACGGTCGTGGTTGAGTTTGAAACCTCTTATGATTTCTCTTTACCTGGCACTTATTTAATAGAGGCATGGACGACAATGGAGAACGATAGCGACAGCAGCAATGATACTTTAGCCATCGAATTGGTGATAGATTATATTTCTTTGCCGATTGTAGAAGATTTTGAAGCTGGCGTCATTCCAGAAAAATGGACGAGTAATGGATTTATTTATGACGATGGAGCGCACAATAATGTAACTACGGTTTTGGGTAGAAATATTTTTTCAACTTTTGCCAATTTTGGTCTAAATAGTCCACCTGTTGCATTGAATGAGGGCAATACGCTGACATTTGATTATCGTTATTCCATCTGGCCCGCAGGTACGGAAGCATTTGAAATAGGTAATAATGAATTGGATGTGTTGATTTCGGAAGATTGTGGAATGACGTGGGATACGGTATTTACGGTGGACGAAAGCAATCACATTACCTCCGCAGTCGCCGCCAATCAAATGGTGGATTTGTCAGATTATGACAATCAAGTCATCGTGATTCGATTCTCTGCAACTTATGCAACGGGCGATTACTGGTTGGATTTAGACAATATCAACATTTTGGGCTGTCCACCTAATTTAGCGATAACTGCCGAAGTTGACAATCCAAATATTGGTGTTGGCAACAATGGCGAAATCGCCGTTAATCCATTATTCGGTACGCCACCTTATAATTACGAATGGAGCAATGACGAAGCAACCGCGACGATTAGTAACCTGACTGCTGGGGAGTATTTCGTCACGGTCACGGATGCCAATGGTTGCGAAGACACTCAGGCGTATTTCTTGGACGAAGTGGTGAGTGCGACGGATGTTTCGGCTATCGAAAACTTGGTTTTATCACCAAATCCAACTTCAGGCTTAGCGAGTTTGAATCTACAATTGACCCGCGCGGCGGATGTAGATATGCAAATTTTCAACATGACTGGTCAGCTGATTCAAACAGCGACGCAACAGCAAGCAATGGAAGTTTCGCAAAATTTTGACTTGAGCAATGAAGCCGCAGGGATGTATATTGTTCGGGTGGTGATTGAAGGGCAGGCGCATTATGAGCGATTGGTTTTGACGAAATAAAGACGGCGCACGGTTGACGGCATACGGCGCACGGTGGGGCGTTGTTGTTGATTTTGTGTTTTAAAAAATAGAGAAGGGTTTTCTGAAACATTAGTTTTGGAAAACCCTTTTTTAATTCGCAAGTAACTCGGGTTTTCAACCCGAGTAGCCGTTTTTCGGGTTTCTAACCCGAACATAGAAAACCATCATCCCTTCGCCGTCTCCTCAATCGCCTCCACCAAAACCCCACAAGCAAACCGAATCTCCTCCTCCGTAATAATCAGCGGCGGCGCAATTCTTAAACTCCGCTCATTAAATAAAAACCAATCTGTAATTACGCCATTTTTCAACGCGCGCATTTGCACTTTCTTCATAAAATCAAAATCGCCAATTTCTGCCGCAATCAACAAACCTGCACTCCGAACTTCCTGAATCTTAGGATGTACCAGCAATTCATGAAACAACTGTTCCTTCTTTTTTACTTCAGAAATATAGTCTTCTTCTAATAAAACTTTCAAGGTTGCCAACCCTGCTGCACAACTCACCGGATGACCACCAAAGGTCGTAATATGTCCTAAAACTGGGTCAAAAGTCAAGGTCTGCATCACTTCTCGATTCGCGACAAATGCACCAATCGGCATTCCGCCGCCCATGCCTTTTGCCAATAATAAAATGTCGGGTACAAGGTCGTGCTGCTCAAAAGCAAATAGCGTCCCTGTGCGCCCGTAGCCCGCCTGTATTTCATCCAAAATCAACAGCGCGCCAACTTCATTACACCGTTTGCGTAGTTTTTTTAAATAGCCTGGAATTGGTGCACGAACGCCCCATTCGCCTTGTACGGTTTCGACAATCACGCAAGCTGTTTTCGTTGTAATCTTCTGAAAACACAATTCACAATTAAATTCTATATGCCGAATATCGGGCAATAATGGATAAAATGCCTGCGTAAAAGTGGTGGGAGACATCAGACTCGCCGCGCCTTGCGTGCTGCCGTGATAGGCGTTGCGGCAGGCGATAATTTCGGAGCGTCCTGTGTAGCGTTTCGCCAATTTCATTGCGCCCTCGGTGGCTTCACTGCCCGAATTGACAAAGTAAACACTATTCAAAGAATCAGGTAAATTATCGGTCAGCAGCTTCGCCAATTTCACCTGCGGAGACAATACATATTCGCCA